>CM042254.1:41218480-41323480 GCA_023566225.1 Romanogobio albipinnatus
CGATAAACACTTTATTATTAAACACGTTTTTAGAATATTTTCTTCATTTTTATTGAAAATAAATACCTTTCCGATCTGATATGTGATGGGAAAAGGGAGCAGAGCGAGTTCGGCGAATTCGAACCTCAGGTAGATTTGCATCAAAACTTTCTGCCATGTGCTTTACCCCTACACTATTGGCACTATAAATAATTTGGTGTCTTCTGTAATTTTGACGGTCTGACCAGACGTTTAGTAAACAAGATGGGTTGGAATGGCATCTACACTAGTAACATTTTTCCACATTTTTTTTGGCTTCCGACACCCATGCAGATGATCTATGTATACATATCTATGGTTTTTGGATATTTTAATCTAAAAATCGTACATATTGTACCTTTAATGGAGCAGTGTTTTCTTTCACTTTAATGCAAGTTATAGCACGAAAAAACGTGTGAACATCAAAAGGTATTGATAAAGATACAATGCAACTTGATGAAATGCATCTAGCATCGGTGCATCTCTAGTGTTTAGCTGCACTACAGTATCGATGATCTGAAATCCAGGACACATTGGTGTGACGGGCTCTTTCTCAGCAGTGTTTCCTCCTGTGATGTATGAAAGTGTTTCGTGCGGCATGGGGAGCATTTGATTCTGGCTAATTAAATGAGCATCTGAGGGCTGATACTGATGGAGCAGGTGGTTGGACTCTGTTATAATGAGTTGTTCCTGAGACATCTGCACCTAATGAATAGTCAAAGTTAGACGGGAGTTTGTTTGTACAGAAGCGGCCAGATGTCGTCGAGCAGCACTAGCCAAAGCGACTGCCGGTACTCGCTGTCCGGAGCATCACCGTCTTGAGATATTGAAGAAGACGCTGGAAGTTTTCTGTGTGAACACCGGCCCGCTCTCGGCCTCTCTTGTTTGTCTCGTTTCTCTCCAAGCAGCCCTTTTCTCCAGTGTTAATGACTTCTGAGGCCCGCTGAGACTTAATATCGAGAGGCGACAGGAGTCCGCCAACGGTGTAGCCCACTAACGGTCCATTACTGAGAGGAAGGGAGTGTGTGTTCATGGGTAAGAGGTTCAGAAAGGGCAGTGTGAATCTACAGCCACCTCAGGAGATGCAATGCTGAAGGCTTACTTTAAAATTGCAGTGTGTACATTTAAGCAGCATCTAGTGGTGAGGTTGTGAACTGCAACCGTCCACCGCTCACCCCTCCCTTTCGAAGCACATAGAGAAGCTACGGTGGCCAACACAGGACAAAGATGTCGTCGTCTGAGACAGCAGAGAGTGACTAGCGCTCTGTAGAGCAGTTTGTCGTTTTAGGGCTACTGTAGAAACATGACGGTGTAGGGCTGCAACAATTAGTCAATAAAATCGATGATAATCGATAATGAAAATCATTGACAACGATTCTCATTATTGATTTGTCGGGTCTGCTCTCTGTATGCAAAGCTTCCACCAGTCGCGCCAAATTACAACACTGAATAATGCTTTTCTATGGACAAAATGCATCTAAAAATAGTGAAGTCGAAACTGCTGCAAGAAAGGTACATGATCCAAGTGCCCAGAACATGAGGATTCTTGCTCATGCTTCAAGCTGGTGTTTGGTTTGATGTCTGTGCTGGTTTAGTGTGTGTTGAGCAGATATCACTGTCTGAGGACAGATCTTTGTGTTCATTTAGTTTATTCATGAACAAGCACTTCACTTGGCCACGGTCAAACGAACAGCAGCGTTCACTTCTGTCATAATGAGCTGTTTAACAGCACGCTTACTGAATTATATTACTTGCTTTTATTCAGAAACATATGCTTTCATTGTACGTTTATTTCAGATTTGCATGAGTATTAATCCATATGCATTTACTTAGCAAACACAAAGGAACAGAGATTTCTGGAAAAAAATATTGCCATATGAACAGATCAATGCTGCCGTATTTTGACACAAATCTGTCAAATCTCCTTGCATATTCGAAGTGGCAAACTACTGTATCATGTGACTTCAGTCGGCGTGAATACAGTCAAGGGCATTTTTTCTAACATTATTAGATACATGCATCTTTCATGTCAAATTCTGACATTTAATCAATAAATTAAATTCGAATAACAAGACACTGGCTATGTTTACAATCACCAATAATGTTATGATTTTAACTAAATAGAGTAAAGATTGGGGGAGGTTTCCACGACACAGTTTTCAACTAAAAATGAAAACTAAATAAGTGCAAGTGCTAGTTTTTGAAAACAATACCATTTTCGTCTCCATGTAAATCACAAAAACGTGATTTTATTACGTGTTCTACAGACGTGTAGGGCCCTATTTTACTGATCTAAGCTCATGGTGTAAAGCTCATGGCACAAGTGCACTTAGGGCGTGTCTGAATCCACTTTCGCTAGTTTAACGACGGGACAAACGGTCGGTGCACCGGGCGCATTGTCCAAAAGGGTTGTCCCTAGTCTCATAATGAGCCATGGGTGTGTTTTGGGCATAACGTGCAATAAAACAATCAGAGTCTCATCTCCCTTTCCCTTTAAAAGCCAGTTGCACTCGCACCATGGCGGAACGCTTCTCCAGAGAGGAATCCTATTATTTTTAATATTTAAATGTGTGTGTGCTGCTGCGCATCCCTGTGTGTGTAACGCCTGTTTCACACATACTCCGTCTGAAGTGCGTATGGGATGCAGGAACCGTACATGCTGTTGTGCTTTCACATATGCTTCGTTTGCAGTACTTAACTGATCTGCGGCTGTATGCCACAAACACAGCATTTATTCTTTTTTTTTTTTATCCAAAAGTTGTTAGGCTACTGAACATGGTTTGTCATCATTGCAATTCTCTTGTATACACTCTTTCATAGATGTCACGCTTTAACGCACTACATATAAACAACGTTTTATTCAATTCCTTGCCTAACAATAGCCAATGTTAAAATCACAATTTTTAAATCAAAACTTACTTTACTAATAGACAAAAAGATCTTGTCTTTTATTTTGTAAATCTTTTTTTTTTAAAGAAATCCTGCAGGTCATAAAGAACTTTGTTTTTCCACCTCCAAGAAAGGAGAAAGGACAAGTGCTATCCATTTCCATTATGTCTCCTTGTTTAGCTAAATGCCAGGTACCGTGTGAAAGCTCTGACCGGTTAACATGGGTACAGAAAAAAAAAAAAAAATTTTAATAAAATAATTTAAAAAATCCACGCCATGGGACCTTTAAAACATCAATTAGTATGTTATCATGGACCATACATAGCGCACACACATAATCGCTATTTGCAATTTATCCATCCTAAATATGCGAGATTAAGATTAGTGTATTTCAAATCATACTTCATTGAATAGGCCATATTGTCAGGATTTCTCTGGCACAGAAATGATTGCATATTTGCAAAGTTGCACAATTGCATTTGATTAATAAGGAACATTATCATATATTTGTAATTAATGTTTACATTAGAGTTGTTATGATAAGAGTATGAAGTAGAATCAAGGGCTTTAAAGCCAAAAATTTAATATTATTCAAGCTAAAGCTTAAAGTTAAGAAATAATCCTTTTACAAATGAATATGCAAATGGTGACTTGCAAATGATCAGCTCTGCTCAGTCTGAAACGAAAGATTCAGTTTTAAATGTTACTACTATCATGTATCCTACTTTTTCCCATCATCAGATTCGTTCTTAGTTCTTTGGTTAACGTTCAGGCAAGGTTCTCTCAAAGTTATAAACAAACGTTCTTCCAGGATTATCTGGTCTTTAATAATGTCCTCAAAATGTTAGCACAAAAACATTATTTATACCTTGTTTATGGGAGGTTTTAGCTCATGAAGCGTTTTAGATGGACATTCATCTATCATTTTGTAAATGTTACTAGTTTCAGAACATTCAGAGAACATTCAAAAGTAGCGTTCCCAGTAGTGATGCACCGATCATGATTTTACATGGCCGATTCCGATACCGATTTTTTTCAAGAAAACTGGCCGATTCCGATACCGATTTTTTTTTTTTTTTTTTAACACAATAAAAGAATGAAAGTATACATGAACAAGATGTTTATTTGGTATTTAACAGGCTAAATTGGCTTTTGGCTAATGAAAACAAGTCCGCAATTTGAAATTAACAAGAAATTTAATTGGAAATTAAAAGACTGAAAGGTGAAATTAAAGGCAACAACTGCATATTCTGCAATCCAAACAATGTTACTTAAATCAGCATTTGTTTTTAAATTCAGTGTACAGAAAAAAAGTCTTTACCAGTGAAATTAAATAAAACCAAAGTATATAATTGTTCCAAAATGTTAAATCAAATAATGTTTAGTGCAACGAAAAAAAACTAAGAAGGTGCTTTTTAAATCAAATTAAGTCAATGTAATTAAGGTAAAATAAAAGGTAACACTTTAGAATAATGGTCATTAGTTAACATTAGTTAATGTATGAACTAACATGAACTAACCATGAGCAGTACATTTGTTACTGTATTTGTTCATCTTTGTTAGCATTAGTTAATATAAATACAGCTGTTCATGGTTTGTTCATGTTAGTTCACACTGCATTAACTAATGTTAACAAGATTTTAATAATGCATTGGTAAATGTTGAAATTAACATTAACAAAATTAATAAACGCTTTATAAGTGCAGTTCATTATTAGTTAATGTTAACTAATTTAGTTAACCAATATTAACTAATGACCATTATTCTAAAGTGTGACCAAATAAAAATGATCATCCTATAGCAGGGTTTTTCCTGGGTCAAAAATGGTCTTCGGTGGTTTCTGACAGACATGGTCATCCACACACACAGTAAAGTCCTCTACCTACGTGATCTGTGAGCGCAATACTGACAATACATGTAAAATAAATGCAAAGAAACTTTTGTAATTTTTGCTTATCTTATTTTGACATCTGATATTATGTATGATCTCTACCTTGATGTTTGTTTCTTTTGATCCTCATTTTTACACTATTTAATGATAATTGTTTTGGTATAATCATATCATTATTAAAAAGTAGCATAAAAAAATAATAAATAGCCTAATTTTCTACCATATACAATTTAGTAAAATTATCAGCTAGCTAACAACTTTGTTCTGGTCTCACCTCACTCCAGTCTAAACTAAATTATATTTCACTACACATTGTCAACATAAATAAGCTGAATGACTGTGGATGATTAAATTAATTCTTACTATTCACTCTTGCTGAATTGGGTTAGCACACTTGTGTTCTCATTTCAGAGGAGTTCTGAGTAAATTAATAAACTGGTTCGTTAGTTCAAGTGTTGGACGGATCAGTTGTTCTAACCAGTCGTTAAAATGATTCGGTTCAAAGGAGTCATTGTTTCGCGAATCGGACATTAGCAGACGCGTTGTGTGAGCAGATGAAGCTGAGCTGAAACTAGGCTCTGGCTCCGAACCAGCACTTGGTGGAAAAGGGGTTTGTGATACCCCTTTTCCACCAAAGCAGTGCTAGAGCTAGATCGGAGCTAGAGCTAGTCCCAGTTCATAGTTGGTTCAACTGAGGAGCCTGCTAAGAACCGTTTGCGTTTCCACAGGCTAGAGAGCCACAACAGAGCCAGGTCTTACGTCACTGAATACGTCTCATCTTTCTCAGCAACGCTAGCGGGAAACACACACACACCGGGCTTGTTTGAGATGCATCGGCGCTGCGCAGACCGATCCACGTATAATATTTAAAAAAACGCATGAGTGAATCAAAAGCATAAGGAGTCATATGCTCTCGCTGGACTCGTTATCATACGGAGATCGGTCTCTGCACAGCACCGCTGCGAACAAGCCTTCATCAACACTGCAAACGTTGCGTTACTATTGATTCACATGGCTTTACGATCCTACATCGGCATCAAAACACAACAAAAACACAGCGAATCCAACGCATTCGTGCAGTTCGCCGTAATTTGTATAGACGGAGATTACAAACGAGCAGCAGCTGTTAGCTCCATTAGCTGCTATTTCAACAATGGCGGATCTCAAGTCAGTGTTCGTCTTGTTGACCCCGCCCCCAGTGCCTGACGTAATCGGTTCTTATTTCTAGCCCCGTTCTAGCCCAGCAATGTTTTGGTGCTACTTAAGAACCACTTTTCCTGGCTTGGAGCTGGAGCTTTGGGTGTGGAAACACAAAGAACCGATTTGGAACTAGGCTCTGGCTCCAATCTAGCTCTGGCTCTGCTTTGGTGGAAAAGGGGTAAGATACACTTGTGCAGGGCGCGGAGAGGTAGGCTCGCGCAGGAAAGCGGCTCTTCCTCAGTTCTCCAGTTTACGTTTGTAACACACTAGTGACATTTTCGCGAATGATTGCAATATAGGCGTATGTGCACGCGGGCGCACTTCCGGATAAATCGGCAGAAAAATACAAAGAAAACCGGCCGGTTGCCGATCGCGCGCTAGAAGCAAAAACCGGCCGGTTCCGGTTTTTGGCCGGTCAACCGGTGCAGCCCTAGTTCCCAGAATGTCCCTTAACGTTTTTAGAACATTTGAAAAACTGGAAGTTTTGAACGTTCTGAGAACATGCAGAAGTAACACTTTCATAACTTAATGGGAACGTTAGGAAAACGTTCTTAGAACATAGCTGGGTTAGTATATACCAAGGTTATTATCGTTTTGCATTTTTAAATTAGTTTTTATTTTATTATTGTTTTCAATATTGCAACAAATTTCAGTTTAGTTTTAGTAAGTTTTATAAATTATTTAGCTAGTTTTAGTTTAGTTTTTATTTTGTAAACACATTTCTATTTAGTTTTTATATATTTCGTTTCAGTTTTAGTAATTATAGTTTAGCAGAGTTACCAGAACGAAGTGTAGAGATCAATTTCAGTTTAATGTTTGCACAGATTAGAGTTTACTGTTGTGCAGACATCTTGATAATAAAAATAAAATAACGGAATACAGATTGTTTTATTTAATGCCATGTCAGCATCTAAGGTTATATTCATGGCAAAAGTTATATTACAAAAATACAAATATCATATAAATACAATAAAACCAAGCAAACAAACACGACAAGTCTTGTATTATACAATATTTTTTAAATCAATTTATGATAAAAAAAAAATCCAAAATCTTTTCATGCATAATCTTTATAAATAAGTACTTAAGTGAAATAACTTGATAAAAGAGCATTCTTGTTTTAACCCAGGACAGTCCAACAAAACATGTTTAACGGAGAGGTGAATCTTACAAAACATGCATAAAGTTGGGTCTTCACCTTTAAGAGTCAAACTATGACCAATACGACAAACAATGGTCTGAGATTGAACAAAGAACCAAATAAATGCAACGTAAAAATATAAAAGTAAAAATGATACCCACCGTGGTGCTCCCGTGCTAAGTCGCGTCGCGTCGCTTTTGCTGCAATTAACATACTCTTTCGATTTATTAATGGCGCTTTTTGATGGTTACGGCTCGGCTTGCTTTCCTGCTTCCACTCTGGTTTGCGCTCAACCATGCTTTTTTTATACTCAAACATCTCCGCATCTTATTGAGGGGGGCATAATAGTTGCGTGACACAACGAATTGATAATGAAATTCATTGCCAACTCTTTTAATTATCAAATTTTGTCGATTTTATCGATTCGTTGTTGCAGCCCTAATCAGTAGTAGTAAATGATTTGTAAAAACAATGATAACACCTTTGAGCCTGTCTATATTATGTGAACATGAAAGCTCAAACACATAGTAGTACTTGCTACTATAGTTGCTGTTGCACCTGTGTCTCTCGTTGCATATGTAACGTCATTCTAAAAGTAGTGAGCTTAAGTTCAACGTGCGTCTCGTTTCCTTATGTCATTTCCCATTTGACTGCCACGAACGCATTCTTTGTGAACAGCCGTTTAGGACTAGTGATGTGTTCACTGCACGCATCGCGTCACAGGACAGCAGTTAATCGCCTCAGCTCACTTCACGCGCAGTAGCGCCATATACAGACACTCCCTCAACCGCCACAGGTCAGATTTTCCATCACAGTAAAGAGAGCTTATTAATTACCAAAACGAATATTTATTTTTGCTAATTATTATTTTATTTCAGTTAGTTTTTCAGTAAGAGTTGTTAGTTTCGTTTAGTTTTAGTATTTCATTTATTATGATTTTTTTAATTTTATTTCAGTTTACGAAAATGTTTTTTGACCAGTAGTTTTAGTCTTAGTTTCAGTTTTCGTTTACAAAAATAACCTTGGTACATACTTGTATGTGAACTGGGATGAAGCCATGGTCTTGACTATGAAGACACAGACTCATACACATTGCACTTGTGGGAAACGGTGTGTGGCTTTGCTTTTACTATAACAGTATCTTGAGTCATCGACTGAGGAATTTGGGTTTATAAAGACAGGAGTTTGGCCATGAGGAGATACAGGGTTCGGGTTTGCTCATCGTGAGCTCTGGACAGCACATGTAGGTTACTAATAATATCTGTGGTGGGAGGGCATGCTATTTAAAGCTGGCCTGGCCTGTGGGTGACGTCCAGCTCCAGCCCAAAGGGCATGGGAAGCCCACTCTGACTCTACAGCTGCCTTCACATGTCTTCTCCATCCAGACCCTGGACCCTGGACCTCACAATAGGAGGCTCTGTTTGATGCCTCCACGTGTCATTGGGTTAAATAACTCTTCAGGAAGGCTTGTATGATGGCAGAGGAGGATATTGTACTGGGGGAATCTCACAAAGAAATCTTTCAACCAAAAATCGAAATAAAAAAATATGAAATTATACTTTTGCATAAAGAAAAGAAAATATATTATTGAGGACCATAAATATGTTTAATGTAATTGCATTTTTACATAATTGATTCTATGAGTAAATTTTTTATTTCTGAGTAAAAATATAGATTAGTTAGTGGCAGGGGTCACTTTGTGGCAGGGGTTAGTTAGTGGCAGGGGTTAATTAGTGGCAGAGGTTAGTTAGTGGAAGAGGTTAGTTGGTGGCAGAGGTTAGTGGCAGGGGTTAGTGTTAGTGGCAGAGGTTACTTAGTGACAGGGGTTAATTAGTGGCAGAGGTTAGTTAGTGTCAGAGGTTAGTGTTAGTGGCAGAGGTTAGTTTATGGCAGAGGTTATTGGTAGGGCTTAGTTAGTGGCAGGTGTTAGTTGGTGGCAGAGGTTAGTTGGTGGCAGAGGGTAGTTAGAGGCAGAGGTTAGTTAGTGGCAGAGGTTGCTTAGTGGCAGGGGTTAGTTAGTGGCAGAGGTTAGTTAGTGATAGTGGTTAGTTAGTGGCAGAGGTTAGTTAGTTAAAGGGGTTAGTTAGAGGTTAGTTAGTGGCAGAGGTTACTTAGTGGCAGGGGTTAGTTAGTGTCAGAGGTTAGTTAGTGGGTGGCAGAGGTTAGTTAGTGATAGGGGTTAGTTAGAGGTTAGTTAGTGGCAGAGGTTACTTAGTGGCAGGGGTTAGATAGTGGCAGGGGTTAGTTAGTGTCAGAGGTTAGTTAGTGGGTGGCAGAGGTTAGTTAGTGATAGGGGTTAGTTAGAGGTTAGTTAGTGGCAGAGGTTACTTAGTGGCAGGGGTTAGATAGTGGCAGGGGTTAGTTAGTGGCAGTGGCTAGTTAGTGGCAGAGGTTAGTTAGTGATAGTGGTTAGTTAGTGGCAGAGGTTAGTTAGTGGTAGGGGTTAGTTAGAGGTTAGTTAGTGGCAGAGGTTAGTTAGTGATAGTGGTTAGTTAGTGGCAGAGGTTACTTAGTGGCAGGGGTTAGTTAGTGGCAGAGGTTAGTTAGTGATAGTGGTTAGTTAGTGGCAGAGGTTAGTTAGTGATATGGGTTAGTTAGAGGTTAGTTAGTGGCAGAGGTTTGTTAGTGACAGGGGTTAGTTATTGGCAGGGGTTAGTGGCAGAGGTTAGTTTGTGGTAGAGGTTAGTGGCAGGGGTTAGTTATTGGCAGGGGTTAGTTAGTGGCAGAGGTTATTTAGTGGTAGAGGTTAGTGGCAGAGGTTAGTTAGAGGTTAGTTAGTGACAGTGGTTAGTTAGAAGCAGGGATTACCTGTGAACTTAAAATAAAACTGCACATTGTAATTTCTGTATGTTAAGTCTATTTATTACCAATGAATTTGTCAGTAATGCAGTCAAAATGGGGGAAAAAGTGAATAACTGTGTTGCAAGTTGATTTAAGGTGTGCCCCTAAATGTTCTGCTTGTGCTCCTAAAAATGTTCAGTTAGGGGCTACAGTGCTCCTAGTAAAAACATTTAGTCTGGAGCCCTGTGATGAAAATGATTTGAAATGTTGTAAAAGCGGCGCAGAGATTATGGTGTTTTTAGTACTCAACAGGTCAGTAAGGTGTTTTAAGCCATGTTTCCACCGCATGCACTTTCCCCAGGAACTATGGACTTTGGGGTGGTACTCAGTGTGTTTCGACCACAGGAACCAGGGTCTAAATGAAGTTCCAGGTAAAAATGTCCCCCTCAGAAAGTCCCTGCTCACGAGGTAGTACTTTTTCAAAGTTCAGGAACTTTCGGTGGAGGGACTGAACATGCTGATTGGTTGAGTTCACACAGCATTTTGATTCAACCACCATTTTTAAAAGTCTGGTGCGGTGCGTGCAGTAAGAGTTGTTTTCTATTCTAATCAACAATGGAGTTTAAAAAATACGACTGATAGACCGACGATGAGGTTCAGGCTTTATTAAGCATATATGAGGTGGACGAAATCCTGTGGGAACTGGAAAGTCGCACGCAGTCCTACGTAACAGAACTAATCTTCATGTTACTTTAGACCGCAATGGAAACGCAGACAGCAACAGGACAGGGGGGAAAAAGTTCCTGGAACAAATTGTTCTTGGTGGAAACGTATCTTTATTGAACAGATAAACTGTCATATGTAGCTCTCCAATAGAGTTGACTGTAAAGCATTATCTATTGTTGTAGCTGTGCTGGAGTTTATTCTCATGGAAGTAGTGTGTCTATTAATGGGTAAAGCTGCAGTAACTAGTCAGCTTGAGATCCTTTCCATCTAAATTTATATCTCTTAAGAAAAGTGTTGAATTTTTATGAGCAGCAGGAGAAACGTATTCATCCACACAGAGCCCAAGCACAACCAAAACAATGTTTTTTCTGCAAAATGAGTTAAATTGTGTACCTTTAAGAAGAAGAGCTCAGTGAGTCCTTCAGTGAGAACACGCATTATACAGAAAGAATATGATGTTTTTTATACTGATAAACATTGAAACTCAAATGAGCTTCCATAAATCCCTGGGAAGCAGATCCTTCTAAACACTCCATATGATAGAGGACATCCTTCAGCCACAGTGCAAACAGAGGGCGGGATTACTTTTGAATAACCTTTTGCTCAATAGGTATGGCGTAATGACTTTTGAGGCTCAGATTATGCAGGATTTGCGGGGATAATGCGGTTGTGTTTCTGATACACACACTCTCTCCTGCAACACACCACCATCACCTGCCGACGGATCCACACACAGCTGTTACTCCTGCTTGACCTTACGCCATCTGAACGGTCGTCTCAGATCCGACCGCATTCACCGCACCGCCCCTGATGTCTGGTTGGGCCTTCCCAGTGTCCCGCTCTCATGACAAATCCATTGGGCACATGGAAAAGTGCAAACTGGCCCGGCCACTCTATTTTTAGTGCTGCAGCCACAGGATGTTCATGTAAATGGCTCTATGGCTCTCAGATGCTCCAAAGTAAGTGCTTTTCTCACTTTCGTTCTTCCTGAAAATGAGTTATTTCGTTTTTGTTCATTAGGTTGGTCAGAAATTTAAAGGAGATGATTGTGATTTTTTCCTTAAAATCAGGTAATGCCAGGCAAACAGGGAATGCTCTCGCAACTTTCACTGATGCTTTGTAAAGGTTATGTACGTGTTAAGATAAAAACCTTCTTTAAATAGCATTTATGGAATGTTCTTATAAAATTTGAGATGTGTTTTCATGATGTTTGATGACATTTTTGTTTGATGAACGTTAGCGTTACGTTTCTTGGAATATTACAGACATTCAAAGAATGTTATATTGTGAGTAAAAGTAAGGTTAGCATAACCTTTTTAATGATGTTCTAATCACAACTAGTAACATTGCAAATCACTGTCCACACAACGTTTTTAGCAAGTACTTTCTGTTCTCTGCCTGTTGTGTTTGAGTGTTAGTTAATCGCACGCTCTGATGATGCTGTTGTCTAGCTAGAAAGCTAACCGATGCCTTGCTGTAAGTCTGAAATGCTACTCCATGTTTGCTTGCAGTTTTGTAGTTTCATGCTTAACATACAGAGGTTTAATAACCCAGAGAAAAGAAGCTGTGCATTTCTCCCTGTGGAGTTCCATGTCATTTAAATACCTTTTGGTCTCGATTGTTTATGCACTGTATGACTATAGAGCTATATCATTAATATGGTTTGATAATTTGGTTTTAAAGGGGACCTATTATGCAAAATTCACTGAAAATAAATGTATCGACAGTGTGTGTACACACAACCACCATATAAATGGTAAAAATCCACCCGCTCCTCTTTTTTATCTCCATAAATCATAAGCAGTGTCTCAGAACAAGACGTTTGCAGAGTCTAGTAGTGACATCACGTTGTACAGGACCCACCCACAACTTCTGACTGACTTCGCCCTATTAGCATAGAACCCACCCACAACTGCTGTTAGCATAAGCCCCGCCCATGACTGCTGACAGACTCCGCCCTATTATCATAGCCCCGCCCCTCCATTGAGCTGTACACACTCCGCCATGTTTATCTCCTCGCCAGAGCATTCAAGTCGAAAGCAGTGAGTGATTTTCTGTTTCTTCTTTTGTTGTTTGATTCATATTAACAGCAGATATAGCAGCAGATATAGCAGTATGTACTGTATATTACGCTGCTGTCACTTTAACACACACACACTTGGGATTTCTTTACGTTCACAGACATAACCGACTTTGTTTATGTGAATTGTGTGTGTTTTTGTCATAACCTTGTGCATGTTTGGCAGTTTAAGCACAATAAGACGTGAAAGGGAAATTACGCTCGGTCTGACGTCCAGCTTTCTGTGCGCGTGCTTCGGGTGTGCGCTCAGAAAACCATATATCAGAAGTTTGGAATAATATGGCTTTAAAGCGCATGCAGATCATAAACTTTCATGATGATTAAGAACTGCAGTGTCTTATGAATAGGGGGCGGAGCAGCAGCTCATTTGCATTTAAAGATACATGCACAACAACAGCATTTTTTCCTTCCACTCAAAAATGGGCATTTACAACAGGGTATAATAAATGATCTGTGGGGTATTTTGAGCTGAAACTTCACACACACATTCTGGGGACACCTGAGACTTATATTACATCTTGTAAAAAGGGGCATAATAGGTCCCCTTTAAAAGAATTTAACAGAAGTTCAAATTGAATACTCTTTTTTAGAGCAGACTTTGTTATCTTGAGCACAACTAAGACTCTATGGAGGAGGCATGATCTTTGTCTCCATTTGCTGTTTAATCTCTCTATGAAAGCATTAATGTTCTCAGGCAGCAGATCATATGTCTTTAATTATGGCTGTGGTTTTATTTACCTCTCTGTTCATTGATCCAAACGTGTTTTGACTGCTGATTTAAGCAGATTTATTTCTTGTGGGATCTTTCTGAAAACAGTTGGGATTGTGCGAGACATGCATATTCTCCAGTTTAGTTTCATAATGCCATTAAAATGAAAGCTGTGTGAGGTATCTCTGCTGTTTATAATGGCAGATTTGTGTCTTGTCTGCCAGTCCCTGTGAAAATGACCCACTTTGAGATGTTAGTTAGACATGTAATCCACTACTAATACACTGTGTGTTTGTAAATGTTAGTCTGGATATCTATTAGTGGACCTTCTGAACCTAAACCTTAAATCTGCTCTAGAGTAGTTTAATATCTTTTCTCTTTTGCTTAGAGGAACATGCCTAAAGAAAGAAGCCGAGAACATCTGCAAGATGGTATTGACCCCAAACAATGAGGATGATGTGGGATTCACAATATTTTCATAACCAAGAGCCATTGTAAAGACTTTAAAGGCCCGACAACTATTATGATAAAGATATAGTTCTAAAAAATCGTTTTAAATGTCAAAGAGTCCACACCACAACTATAATAATAACAGCACAGAGAAACCATGTTCTTGGAATCGTGTTCAGAATGACTTTTTCCCACTGATGAACGGAAAAAAAAACATAGACAGCCAATCAGAATCCATCCTGCTTTAAAGGTGCAATGTGTAAATGTTAGCGGCATCTAGTGGTGAGGTTGTGAATTGCAACTGCCCACCACTCACCCCTCCCTTTCGAAATCACATAGAGAAGCTACGGTGGCCTGGCCTGGCTCCGCCCTACTACGTACTTCCGCTCAATTTTCATTTTACTTTTAGTACTCCGTCTGGGACTGCTGTATATTCTTAGGTCTTCTCAGAACAAATTTTTACCGTTCCAATCAGCGAACAGAGGGAGTGGCTGGGAACGATGACGTTGATGCCGTGCACTAGTTTGAGTTGTCGTTCAGTAATGACGGCGGCGGAGACAGATGCGAGCGAAGCCATTCATTCCGTTGTGGCACCGCTGCAGAATATCCAGAAGTTAAAGCTGAGCAAGAACAATCTTTGCTGAGTTTTGTTGGTGGCCATGATGTTGTGGCCCTCCTCCCCACAGGGATCGGGAAAAGTTTGATTTTCCAGCTCGCTCCGTTAGTGGTGAAGGATTTGGCTGAAGCCCTTTTCGGACGGTAATTGTTTCTCGTGGGGTCAGAAGGTATTGTCATCATTTACAGTGGTGATTTTATTGCCGTCCGTCTCCTACCACCCGTGTAAAAATCCCTGGCAAATTACCTACTGTTTTAGACAAACACCAAGGTCGTGTGGTAATTTAATTGCTGTCCGAATCCACATCTTGACATGAGTTTTCAAGAATATATCACTTCAAAATTCACTGTTTATATCCCTTTTGACCACTGCAGAGCACCGTGCGGTTGCACTTCGCTGTCATTTGGATGCATTTCTAGACTTGTATTTCTTTAACCCCTAGGAGTCTGAGCTGTTTTGGGGCCCTTTAGAAGTTTTGACATGCTCTGACATTTGTGACAGCAGAGAGTGACTAGCGCTCTGTAAAGCAGTTTATCCGTTTAGGGCTACTGTAGAAACATAACGGTGCAAAATGGCGACTTCACTGTAAGTGAACCCGCAGTGTTTGAAGATTGAAATGGCTCATTCTAAGGTAATAAAAACATTACGGTTCATTATGTTATACACCACTGAAAACATAGTTATGTATATTATATTGCATTTCTGTCAATAGATCATCATAAGTACTACACACTGCACCTTTAAAGAGCAAAACTGACACTAATAGAGCTGCACGATTCTGGTTATATTGAGATTATTATTTTTTTGTTTCAAATAGAGAGCACGATTCTGAACAGACAACTAAACAAAATAACGTAATTTACTAGAAGTTCTGAATTTTTTAAATTGCTGCAGATTATTTAAAAAAAAAATATTTTTTAATGATTGAATGAATGATCGAATGACTCATGTTTCAGAATCAGTGTTTCTGAACAAATCTCTTGAATGATTCAAAGAAGTTAATGCTGGTTCTGATAGAAAGGTGTCAGAATACACAGTGCATTGCAGTTTGTTGCATATGGGGCTGCATAGCTGCAGACCAGTCAGGGTGCCCATGCTGACACCTGTCCACCTCCGACAGTGGTCACGTGAGCATCAGAACTGGAACACGGAGCAATGGAAGAAGGTGGCCTGGTCTGATGAATCACGTTTTCTTTTACATCACGTGGATGGCCGGGTGCGTGTGCGTGGCTTACCTGGGGAACACATGGCACCAGGATGCACTATGGGAAGAAGGCAAGCTGGCGGAGGCAGTGATGCTTTGGGCAATGTTCTGCTGGGAAACCTTGGGTCCTGCCATCCATGTGGATGTTACTTTGACACGTCCCACCTATGCATTGTTGCAGACCATGTACAACTTTTCATGGAAACGGTATTCCCTGGTGGCTATGGCTCTTCAGCAGGATAATGTGCCCTGCCACAAAGCCAAATTGGTTCAGGAATGGTTTGAGGAGCACAACAACAAGTTTGAGGTGTTGACTTGGCCTCCAAATTCCCCAGATCTCAATCCAATTGAGCATCTGTGGGATGGGCTGTACAAACAAGTCCAATCCATGGAGGCCCCACCTCGCAACTTACAGGACTTCAGGATCTGCTGCTAACATCTTGGTGCCAGATACCACAGCACACCTTCAGGGGTCTAGTGGAGTCCATGCCTCAATGGGTCAGCAAAAGAGGGACCAACACAATATTAGGAAGGTGGTCATAACAGATACTGCGGGACTGTGGCAGGGTTTTGATATTGCGGCTCTAATTCCTACGCCATTTCCACTTCTGCTAATACAGTGGAAAGTTGAACAACTGGCCTTAAGGTGTGAGATTTTGCTCCGATGGTTTGTATCGTGTCATTTAACAATTAATAGACTCATTTTAATGATCACAATAACCATTTCACCAAGTAATATGGCTGATTAACAGAACTGTAGTCTGTAGTTGTCAAGATCAACAGTGTGTTTGGCACATTAAACACTGATGTTCAGTCACAGGTGTGTGTTTATTGATCACGAGCACACTGATAGAGAGTCAATGCCATCTGTAATATGAGCTCTGCCAGAGAAAGCTCTTTCCTCATGGCACTGATCAAGTGTACATGAATGCTAGCGGAGGTTTGGTCAATGTTTCCTCTCTAGTGCTAAAGCTGCATGTCTCTGAGATCTGAGCGTCTGCGGTCTCAGGGGTCACACCAGTGTCAGAGGTCAACATCAGATCTTAGTGATGACAGTGCTTGTCTTATGGCAGTCTGATGCACAGTGAAATAAACCAGGGGTTTTCAAAGTGGGGTCTGCACAATAATTTGCTATTCCAAATTTCCGCATATGCAGTGTTAAGGCTAACGATTAATCGATTAATTGATCGTTAATTTAAACGACGATCGATCATGGAAATTTGTGTAAATTGACTTCCCTAGTATAAATGTATGAGGTGGCGATTGGAGCCTTTTACTTCACAGACACATGTCAATACTTCAGCTAAAATATGTTTTTAATCATTTCTAGTTCAAAACATTCACTTCAGCAAAGTTGAACTATTTTCTGCTTATTTTCATAAATAAAAGAATTCATTTTTGTTCAATAAATATGCTGTCATTAAAATGTAAATATAGAAATATATTTTAAAAGTTTATTAACAAATTATTTTAAAAAGTAAAGATTTTAAAAGCATTGAAGAAATTGTATTATATATGATTAATATGATTATATTTTTTATATGATGGTGTTTCTTTATAAATATGGGGATTATCTCTAAGGCAACATAAGGTGGACACCCAACCTAATATAAGATATTTACCATCTGAATTGTCAACAAATGGAAAAGTCAGCCCATCATGTTAATTATTGTGTCTTTCTTTCCAACATCATTTAACGATTCTTAATTGCTGCATAAATCTACAAAATTTTAACATCAAATATTAGATCAAATTAGCGCTGAATCATCGTTGCGCTGCTGCCTGTGATCGTGTCAAGGATCAGACAAATTTCCACGTGCATCTTGAAAAGCATATGTTTTGGAAAGTGCTATGACGAGTTTTTGTGCCATCTAGTGGTTTAGAGGAGAATAAAATCAAAGGAACCTTTCACCCCGCTGTACCCTAATCCGGCGCCTCACGCACACACACAATTACATAGTTCTACATTGCTAACTTGATATCGCAGCCTAAAACTAAACATAGAAAAGTTATTACTCAATTGAATTTTTCTGTTGTCATGCTGTGGTGTTATTACAAACATGCTTTTGTGTGTGTGTGTGTGTGTGTGTGTGAAGAATGCTATTTTGCGTGGATATTGGGACACGAGAGAAGTACAAAGCCTTCTTTACATGATGAATAGTTTAGCAACCAAATGTTAATCCGAGACCAGTGTTGGGAGTAACGCGTTACAAAAGTAATGCATTACTGTAGTAAAGCTTGTTCGTACGGGAAGAAGGAGGCGGGAACCGGCGAACATTCAAAAACTTTAATCAAAAATAAACACAAAATAAAATGGCGGCGGCAGCCCCTCGCGGTCGACTGCCGCCTACATACAAACAAACACAAAATGAAAATAAAAAGCTGCAGCCCCTCGCGGACGACTGCAGCGTACACATAACATAACTAAAATAAAACACAACACAAAATCCAGGCCTGGTCCTTTCTCGTCCCTCACTGTCGCTCCTCCTTTATACTCCCTCACTCCTCCGCGAGAGCCGAGATCGCTGTGGCGCGCAGCTGGCGCTCATCCTCCCTGATGAGCGCCGCCTCGTCCCGCCCTCACGGTCCCTCGGCCTCGCTGTTCGCCACAATTACAGTTACATATAACTTTTAATGTAAGGCATTACTAATCAATTTTCAGTGATATTTTACTCGGTACATGTTCAGTAACTCTCGCGTTACTACACACTTTTAGCCCAAAATGTAATTGTTAAAAAAAAAGAAAAGAAAGAAGAAAAAAAACAGCAAGACCGCGAGACATTAACGAATTAAAAAAAGTACATTACCTGTTCGTGGTCAGTCAATAGCCGTTTGTGGTGTCCAAGTTTGTAAATAACGACTAAATGACAGCTTCTGATATATTTGTATAGCAATTTATTTAATTCATCTCCCTCTTGCTGGTGTACCTTTTGTATTGTGTGACATGGTCCAGTGGAGGCGTGTTTAGGGCGGGTTTTACAGGAGTGCCGCGAGGCATGATTTCGGGCTCTGTGCTCACGCTGGCCAGTGGAAAAGCATCTAAAGAAGGCTTTGTCGTTTCAAAGAATAGCACAACAGCGAGCACATTGAGTATAAGCACCTTCCCAAACGGACAAAGCGTGCTCGCAGTTCGCAGAGGCTCGCTCTGCGGAGCCAAAAGAAAGTAAAGGCTTAATGGATTTAGATGGCAGAACAGTAGGCTGCATTCACGAGATGGACGCATGCGCATTACTTCGAGTTTGTCAGAGATAAGGACAAGAAGAACATAATAGTCAAATGCAAATGCAGTCAAATGCAACCTTGCATGGGGTTAACCCAGTTTAGCCGGTGTAGAATCACTTTTGCCGCTCGACAGAGCAAGATCTATAGAAAAACTGAACCGTATTGGGTCAGATTGTCCATACAGAATCTGTGACTGATAAACGACCCATTGGAATCAATGGCCAGAGGTGTCATTTTCTCATCAAAATACATGCTGCTCCGCCGACCCCCATATAGATATGACATGCCAACTTCATAAATTACCCAGTCTTCCCATGGAGATGATAATTCAGTGTTCCTGAATTTAATTTTAAAACGTTAAATGTATGCAATACATACTTTTAATCCATTATCATAAAACGTGTCTTGTGCTATGAAATTGATATTTGGAGTTGACATGTCAGTCATTCTAATAATTATATTATTAGAATTACTGGCAATAGCAGTTTTATTTACTTTTTTATAGCAACCGTCTTCATCAAAGACTGGGTGATTTATGAAGTAGCCAACCATATGTCGTGTAATATTTGTGGGAGCAGCTGCATTTTGACGAGAAAATGTACACGTGTCATACATATAATGTGACTATCAGCTTGAAGCACAAGCATGAGCCCGGCCCTTCCCATCATGAAATAAAGAAGACTTTGGAATGTTTTGTACATTAATAACCTCACACATTATGTGGATATGTGATCGCTCATCGTGAAAAACTGCTTTAACGAGTCCCGTACGTGACAAGTATGACTTGGCGTTTTGTTCAACAAAGTTTTGCCATTGGAATGAATGAAATCTCTTTTTTGAATCTTTACAATAATACCAGCATCATGTAGTGCAAATGTTTCATTGTAATGGACGTATTGCAGGCTTTAGGAATTGACGAACGGCTCCGTCTGTTTATTTAGCAGTATAAAACTTAAGATCAGGGTTTTTTTTAACTTACTAGAGGTGCAGAACGCCACATGGCAACTTCTCAGGACTGCACCAAGCAAAAATAAATCGTAATCATTACAAAGAGTAAAGATAAAGCGTCTAACAAGGTCTACGTGCATTAGTGATGGGAAGTTCGGTTCTTTTCCGTGAACCGGTTCTTTCGGACAGTTCGTTTCAATGATCCGGTTTCAAAAAAAACGGTTCACCGGTTCTTTTACGTCATCACGTAATGACGTAATTTCTATCATCCCGGCGGATGAAAATACATTAAAACTAGTGGTGGGCCGTTATCGGCGTTAACGTGCTGCGTTAACGCGAGACTCTTATCGGGCGATAAAAAAAATATCGCCGTTAATCTATTCTCAAAGTTGGGTTGGGAGCTGGGTCTATATTACGCGAGCTATGATGACTTTCACCTTGATATTTTAGCGCGGATGTACAACTAGCCGAATTGCACTGTAGGGGGCGAGAGAACGAGTCTTCGAACCTGTGTGTATGCCTACTAGTGTTGTCAAAAATATCCATATTTCGCTATGTATCGATACTGAAATATTTGAAATGATACAATACTCATTTTCTACAGTATCGATATCAGCTGCGCTCTCCTCTCCGACCGACTGCGAGTGACACGCACCCGCCTCCTCTCATTCAGTCCGTTTAATCCTCTGAACATTGCGAACAGGTGTTCTGCTGGACTTTTGTTAGTATTGGTGTGACCGGTCTGAATTTCGCGCGGGGTTGCTCATAACGTTAATTCTACTAATTCCCGCAGATTTCGCGCTCGCATCTGAAGCGCACACACACATACCGTAATAAAGCCGCCTCTGACATACAAGTGCAAAAATGAGCTCCTTTTTCCATCTTATTAATGGTCAAATACACTCAGAAATGTCTCAATGCCCATCTTGGTGAGTTTTAACGTAAACACAGTCGTAACCAGCTCACAGGA
Source organism: Romanogobio albipinnatus (assembly GCA_023566225.1). Classification (NCBI taxonomy): domain Eukaryota; kingdom Metazoa; phylum Chordata; class Actinopteri; order Cypriniformes; family Gobionidae; genus Romanogobio; species Romanogobio albipinnatus. The sequence continues at coordinate 41,239,326 of CM042254.1, forward strand.
ACAGTGTTTGGATATGCGTGCGTCAGGTCTTAAAGGGACAGAAGTTATTTCTTATTCAAACTACAAAAAGACAAACGATCACTTACTAGCACACATATTCTGAATGCCTTCGGCAGAAATCAAATGAGCCATTTTAATCTAGATTAATCTAGATTCATTTTGGAATTAATTTTTAAACGGGTTCACCCGTGCTCGTGTTATCAGCACAGCATCAGCTGTCCGAGAGAAACAGTTCAGTTCAGACGGTGCTGTCACACATGCCCACTTTGCTCAGTCTCTCAGCTCATCAGTTCTCAGTACCGAACATGTCCGAAAGAAGAAACGGTTCTTGATTCTGTACTGATGATCCGAGAACCGCTGAAACCCGTTCCTGACTCGAAAACTGCTGTATCAGTGTATAAGTGTGCTGAGCTGAGAACTGCTGTAGCTGAATGTAGTCTATATCAAAACTACTGTTTTGATTAATACATTTTAAGATTTATATCAACTTATTTAGAAATTTAAATAAGCTGTTCCTGAAAATATAATTATTGATATAACAAATGCATGTTTAGTTTGACCGTTTTACAATGCATTGTGTTTCCAAACTTTAAAATAATGATAAGACAGCAATTATGTGATGGACATGTTTCAAACATTATTAATTTTATACACATGAAACCTGCATCTCGTTCCTCTGAACAAATGACACGCATTATCAGCTCATCGGTTTTCAGTATCGAACGTGTCCGACAGAAACGGTTCTCGATTCTGTACTGATGATCCGGTTGTACACGCATGCTCAGCTCACTGGTTCTCATTGAACGTGTCCGACTGAAACGGTTCTCGATTCTGTACTGATGATCCGGTTGTACACGCATGCTCAGCTCATTGGTTCTTATTGAACGTGTCCGAAAGAAATGGTTCGTTCAGATTCGAGAACTGTTAACTCGAGAACCGCTGTACGTTCGGTAGTACACGCGCATGCTCAGTATCAGCTCAGCTGCTCGTGAGTTCTCATCAGTTCTCTCAGCACAACATGTCTCAGTTCAGTGAACTGTTGTAGTTACTAGTAATATATACTTCAGGATGTTAGTTTATTTCTAGTCGGAGGGACTGTCACTCATGTCAGAAAGTTAGTAACTTTAGTAACTTATGGATCAGCGCTGACTCGAGATGCAAATCGTTTAGAGCGATTCAGTCCGATTTGGTGAACTGGTTCGACCGGTTCACTAAAAACAACCGGTTCAAAAGAACGATTCGTTCGCGAACCGGACATCACTAACGTGCATTCATTCTAATGACTTGTTTTCCCCCACGGCATATGGCGGATATAACGTTTTGTGGGCGTTCCCAGTAATGCGGACCAAGTCTATTGCTAGATAATCACTTTACCTCTACCATACTTTTAACAGACTTGGATCGTTTGTGATTCTGTCTGTCATCCTTTCTTGCATTGTCTTGAGCCTTCACTTTGCCAATTATATGCTATATTGTAGCCTGGATAGCCCACAGTCATTATGCTTCATCATATAGCCTTCTACTGAATGTAAAATGCTCTGTAGTAGTACATTTTGTCATTTTAGAATGTTAAGTTCTACTTCTGTAGATATTTTGGTGAAAGTAACTCAAAGGTAATACAGGAGTAATGTAACGCATTAAAATTCCGAGACTGTAATATTGTAAGGAAAATTATTCATTCTAATTAATCTTAGAATTACTTTTAAATAACAGTAATAAGTAATCTATAATGTATTACAGTTTGGAAGTACAACATTGTCCGTGACCCACTATATTTTTCTTTTTTCTCTATTCTGAATATGCCTACCATTAAAGGAACACTCCACTTTTTTTGAAAATAGGCTCATTTTCCAATTCCCCTTGAGTTAAACAGTTGAGTTTTACCGTTTTCGAATCCATTCAGCCGATCTCCGGGTCTGGCAGTAGCACTTTTAGCATAGCTTAGCATAGATCATTGAATCTGATTAGACAGTTAGCATCTCCCTCAACAATGACCGAATAGTTTCGATATTTTAGAACTTGACTCTTCTGTAGTTACATTGTGTACTAAGACCGACGGAAAAAGAAACGTTTTCTAAGGCCGATATGGCTAGGAACTATCAAAGAAATAATGTAATAATCAACTTGTAATAATCAAGGAACATGTGCCGTACCATGAGTGCAGCAGCGCAATGATATTACGCAGCGGATGAAAATAGGCTAACTTCCGTCAACATAACCTTCGTAATAACCTGCTTGCACAGAGAGCATGCTGGGGACTATTTTAAGGCGCTGCGTAATATCATTGTGCCGCTGCACTCATGGTACGGCCGCAAAGTTCCTTGATTATTACACAGGAATGAGGGTATAGTTCCTAGCCATATCGGTTTACAAAATATCAACTTTTCATTTTCCGTCGGTCTTAGTACACAATGTAACTACAGAAGAGTCAAGTTTTAAATAGGACAAATATTGAAACTCTTTGGTCATTTTTGAGCGAGATGCTAACGGTCTAATCAGATTCAATGATCTATGCTGAGCTATGCTAAAAGTTCTACCGCCAGACCCGGAGATCGGCTGAATGGATTCAAAAACGGTAAAACTCAACTGTTTAACTCTAGGGGACTTGGAAAATGAGCCTATTTTCACAAAAAGGGGAGTGTTCCTTTAAATTTAAAGGATTTTGAGTGAGGGGAAGTAAAGTACGTTTTCAGTGTTTAGAATTTGTTAACGCTTTATTTTATTTAACAGTATTTTACATTATTTTTCTAATAATAAAATGCAACTGTTTTGGTTGAAAAAACAATGCAAGTTTGACTTACAGGTGTGACTAATAGGCCTAATAAAATGGAGCTGTAGCCTGTTATTAAAAAGTAGATTTACAATGGGGACTGTTTGCACCAATGAAACCTCTCACCCACATTAACTTTGGGTTTAATTGCTGTTATGTGGAGATCCTTGGAAAATGTTCTACCCTATAAGGCATCCCCAACTCAAAAAATATTGAAAACCCCTGAAATAGACAACATGTTATCCCATTTTACTTGTGTAATGTGGAATATGTGAAGTGAAACATGATATTCATCTTGACGTATCCAAATGGTAATTATTTATTTGAAATAATGTTGTGCACTGTTGTCTATAAGCCCAGGAGCATTTATTAAAGCCTCTAGTGGTTGAGGCACTAGTTACTAATTTTTAAAAGCTCTGCTGGCCTCGAAACCAGAGTGTATTTCTACCCGAGTCCGTTGGATTCCATCGGCTATGGAGGTGAAGACGAAAACTCCCATGAATCCACACACATTAACGTCATCAAGCTACGCCTATGTTTTGAATAGGGTTGGGTACCGAAACCCTATTTAACCGGACCGAATCAGACCAGAGATTTCGGTGCCTCATGTCGGTGCATTTATTGTTTGAATAAAAGCATAAACCTGGCAACCCTGGGTTGAACTACAGGTGATTCATAGAGCCTTCTTTATCATCGCTATTTTAAATGTTTATTTCGACATCCCTAAATTCAACACAAGTCATTTTCTTCACACACGGTATGAGTTGCAGTCTGGCTCTTTTGATTGACAGGATACAATCGGCCCTGATCATCACCTGTGAGTTAAACACTTATTTTATATTTATGCATTTGGCAGACGCTTTTATCCAAAGCGACTTACAGTGCCCTTATTACAGGGACAATCCCCCTGGAGCAACATGGAGTAAAGTGCCTTGCTCAAGGACACACTGGTGGTGACCGCTGGGATCGAACCAGAAACCTTCTGCGAATCAGTTCCATGGTTTAACCCACTGGACCACCATCTCACAACACTTGCCAAAAGTGCTGTCGAAGTAGGAAGTTCACTATAAATTAAATGAATTTAAATTAAATTAATTAAATTAAATTAAATGCTGACTAGGCAGCTCAAAGGTTTTGACATATGAATGCTCAAATCGTGTTTATGAGGCCCAGAAGTGCTGACGAAGAAAGCTTACAATGTTTTGTGATTCCAACATTCCGATTTTGGTAATAGACCAAAATCACAGTGGAATTGAATACCGGAAGTGCGCGTTGAAGCAGTGTATCGATTCTTCTGGTTGTATATTTTCAATGTGCTGTTAACACCTAGTTGAACTCTTAAAATGAGCATCTGGAGGATGATTTCAAAATCCAGAGATAAACTGATAATTACTGTGTACAGGGTTTTCCAAACTCAAAGGAACTTGTAGTTTCTTAATCCAATATAAGCCGAGGCTCATAAACATACGTGATTATTTCAGCACACGGTGTCAGAGCTCGTCTGAATAGTGACCGCGACGCTGTAGTGTGCGTGAGACCTGACGAATAACATCAGAATCAACATATTTATTCATCTGCATTAAATCTTTTAGTCATTATCTCTGTCGGTTTTCACTAACAATCATTTTGCTGTATGTAATTCACACATTTGTGCCAAAATTGATTAATATTCAAAGCAGTCGCTCTGTCAACACGTTACTTCTTAAGATTAATTAAACGTTTAATATCATTACTTTAAGGCAGTTTCTGCACATTCATTCATCTTTTTTAATACTGCTCTCACCAAAATTAACCATGGGTTTAATACAAATAAAACCAAGAAAACATGGTTATTGTAGCTAGACCATGGTATTTGTAGTAAAAATGTGGTCAAACAAATGGTAATCAATCCATGAAAAAAAACATGGTTACTACATCTTTACTGTAATAAAACCATGGTTAATTTTCATATGGGTGTTTATCAGTCAAATTCATTTAAAAATGTAAATTCTACAGGTATGAAGTATGATCAAGACGAGAACTGGTTAGTTGGCAAATAGATGTATTTATTATTCGGAACGCACATTCGGAAAGGAACGTTTCAGCAGTGTGAAGATATGAGATGTAAACATCCTCACAGACGTACTCCAGTGTATTAGGACCTTCATCCACTGGATCAGTCTCATCCATGCTTTGCTCTATTCTTTTAGTGTCTAGAAATGGTGAAATCTGAGGTAAGGGTGTCGTTGTTTAGATTTAGAGCACCGGATCGCTGCAGTGACACCGGCGAGAGCATTCAGACATTAGTTTGGATTGCGTTGCGATGTGACATGGAGTACTGCTTCACTTACCCAAGATAGAAAGTGTGATAAAGGTCTATTGCGCGAGTTGGGCTTCTTGCGGATTAATATGCAGCTTTGAGGCATACTGGTGTACCAGTGATTATCATTTTATACTGGCAAATGTCACTAACAATGACAGAACTCTTCTCTTTTTTTAAATACAAAGGATCTTTGTAAATAATGAATATCTGTTTTGAGCAGGTAATCATCTAATCGTTCTACCATTGATATACATTGTTAAAAACAACTTTGAATTATCACCATCTCTGAAAAGAAGTTTGATGTTGGTAGTTGTATTATGACTCTTTTCCTGTTTGCCCATCAGCTCTTCTCTGAACAAGGTTTCTTTGTTTTAACATAAGTTGAGTCTTCAGTGTTTTTATTTAATCTCTGGTTAGACTCAAGTGTGTTTTGTTTGCAGTTGTTCGTGAGTATAAAGTGTGTCATATTAAACACTGCAGCAGACATTTATGACTCAGTTTAGCGCTTATGTCAAATGATATTAAGGCTTGGTATTGACACAATTTTCACGATTCAGTTTGATTTCGATTCACAAGCTTGCAATTCAATTCGGATTCAGTTCAAATCAATGATGGCAAATTGTGAACTATACAGGGAGTCAGTTGGCACTACATTACTATAATATTAAAGGTTAAAATGAACTGATTTGTGTACAGACACTTAAATTACACACAGGGAAGTTTTTTATACAAAGTTAGAATACTCAGTTTATAATTGCATAATTATATTTCATAGAAATTCATAAAAAGTCAAAAAAATGTAACATTTATTCAAACATACATTAAATGTTGAAGAACTGATACAATATTATGAATATGTAATTTAGTAGGGGTGTAACGATTCATCTACTACATCGATGTATCGATTTATATTCCTATGATCTAACTAAATCGATCTGTGCTCGGCAAGTTGGCCTTCCGGACGACATATATCGATCTAACATCGTTTTAAAAGGTAATCAATCGATTGTATCGATAATAGGAAATAACGCATTGGATTTAAGCACGTCAGACTTTATATGGATGTTTTTTCTTAGCACTTTTAATGATAAAGGCGTTAAACGTTACTCGATTCAGTCTGCCTATCTGTGACATCATCGCAACGCACGCACCAGCAGCAGCGCTAAAAAAACAAAACATAGCATGGCGGATGGCAGAGGAGAAGCCAACCAGCGAGAAATTATCAAGCCACCAGGAGAAACAGCTACCTGTACTTTCAACCCTGGCTAAATGTTACCTGTGCGTTACTGGGACCAGTGTGCCAGCAGAGCGAGTTTTTAGTACTGCTGGCGACATAGTGAACGTACAGAGAAGTGTTCTGCGGTCAGATCATGTTGAATCAGTTGATATTTTTGAAAGAAAAAAAAAACAATATATAGAGTCATTGAAGAGTAGTTGGTTACATTTTATCTTTTGTTAAATATTGTTTGTTTATTAAACTGAGAGTAGTAGCAGGTTCAGCCAGTTTATTCAACCTGAAGAAATGTTGGTTGCACTTTATTTTTGATAATAATATTGTATTTGTATTATTTTAATGTTGAAAAACACCAGCAAAAGTAGCAGGTAAACCTACTATTAATTAAACCTGAAGAGAAGTTAGTTGCACTTTATTTTTGATATTAATATTGTAATATTTATGTTGGAAAACAAAAGCAGAAGTAGCAGGTTAACCTACTGTTGCACTTACTGTGCTTTTATTGAAAATGTATTGAATATTGAAATTGAGAGCAGAAAAGGTTAACTTCTTGTTAATTCAACCTAAACTGTTGGTTGCACTTTATTCAAATAAAATGTGAATGCATTTTCCATTAATTGTTGTTTACTTGTTTGTTTATATCCATAATTAATTGATATACCGGATTCCCTTACAAGAAACAACAGGAATCTAGGAAACTTAACCTGCACTGACCAGTATCCAGATATTTATTTCAGGCACACAATTTTTGGCTAAAAAGTTACTGAATCGATTTCAAGTCACTGAATCGTTTCGGATCGTATCGTTCTAAATGAACCAATATCGTCCTTGAATCGTATCGACAACCTCAAATCGTGATACGAATCGAATCGTTGTTAAAACGAATCGTTACACCCCTATAATTTAGTGCATATATTTAGCAAAATGCTCCTCTCTAGAGTTATTTCTTTTAGCTAACTATCGAGTTATTGAATGGCTTTCCTGAGGTAAATGTGATGTTATAGTGTTCTCAAGCTGTTTTACTGCTTTTTTCTGCCGTTAATACACTGATTGATCGATTACATAAGACATGATTAATTTCAATAAGTTGTTCTGTAACTTTCAACATTCTTTTTAATGTTCATTCATGTTTATTTAGTGCTATAACTAGTAGTAAAGAGGAAGAGATCTGTCACGCCACATTAAAGAGCACCAAAGCGGTATATTTACAAACGTATATTATGTATAGTATATATATATATATATATATATATATATATATATATATATATATATATATATATATATATATATATATATATATATATATATATATATATATATATATATATATATATATATATATATATATATATATGTGCTGATTGGTGATGTTCAGCATGTTAGCCCTGGGCTGTTATTATGCCTTCAGTGCACGTTCACTCAATGTGACCATACATAAGACATGATTAATTTCAATAAGTTGTTCTGTAACTTTCAACATTCTTTTTAATGTTCATTCATGTTTATTTAGTGCTATAACTAGTAGTAAAGAGGAAGAGATCTGTCACGCCACATTAAAGAGCACCAAAGCGGTATATTTACAAACGTATATTATGTATAGTATATATATATATATATATATATATATATATATATATATATATATATATATATATATGTGCTGATTGGTGATGTTCAGCATGTTAGCCCTGGGCTGTTATTATGCCTTCAGTGCACGTTCACTCAATGTGACCATCCGGGAGATATTCACACTTCCCAGAGCTAGCCAGCAACACAAAATATGTTTTGACAATATTGGTGCATTTCTTTATCCTGAAAATAGTCGTTTCAAATATAACTGTGCTAAAATGTGTTTTGTGTGGGTGATTCTTCTAATATGAGCTCCTTTGGCTCTATTTAAAACACTTTCACACTCTCAATATTTAGTTAGTTCAACAATGTCCAACAGTTTACATGGATTGCAGGAAATAAATGATCTGCTAATTGCATTGAATTTATATTTTAAATATGGGCAAACCCAACCAGTGGATTAATTTTTTTTATAAAATTTTAAACCCAATTTATAATATATTTACACCGATCAGGCATAACATTATGATGTAGGTGAAGTGAATAACACGGATTAATCTCTTCATCACAGCACGTCTTAGTGGGTGGGATATATTAGGCAGCAAGTGAACATTTTGTCCTCAAAGTCGATGTGTTAGAAGCAGGAAAAAACACTTGTGTGCAATGTCGTCAGAAATAGCGTAAATTGAATACAGAAGACGGTCCACCTAAAGTTAGAATTTTTTCTTTATAAAGTTTTAAATATGGATATTTAAATAGCCAGGACATTTTTTATATAACTCTGATTGTGTTCGCCTGAAAGAAGAATGTCATATACACCATGGCTTGAGGGTGAGTAAATTATGGGCTAATTTTCATTTTAAAGTGAACTAACCCTTTAAAGCAGGGGTCTCCAGTCAGCAGGGGTCTCCAGTCTCAACTCAGTCCTGGAGGGCCACTGTCCTGCAGAGTTTAGCTTCAACCCCAAATAAACACACCTGAACAAGCTAATCAGTGTCTTACAAGGCCCTAGTTAGAAACTGATTAGCTGGTTCAGGTGTTTAATCGGGGTTGGACCGAGTTTGGAGACCCCTGCTTTAATGGACCTGCTGCTAACATCTTGGTGTCAGATACCACAGCACACCTTCAGGGGTCTAGTGGAGTCCATGCCTCGATGGGTCAGGGCTGTTTTGGCAGCAAAAGGGGGACCAACACAATAGGTCATAATGTTATGCCTGATTTTATATATATATATATATATATATATATATATATATATATATATATATATATATATATATATATATATATATATATATAATTTTTTTTTTTTTTTTTTTAAACCTAATAGTTGGGCTTGTCCATATTTGATCCACATTTGGTGAAAACAACCCAGCTCTTTTTAGAGTGTGAAGTTGGTGTCTGTATATTTTTAAATTAACTCAATAATTATTTAAATAGTTTGTTTATTTCACTCTATTTATACACTCTAAAAAAATGCTGGGTTTTTTCAACCCACGTTGGTTTAAAGTTTTAAATTAAATATGTCTATATAAATTTACATTTAAGAATACCCAAAAATGCGTTTTTTAGATTGTTATTATAGTTTTAAACAATTAATAATTCATTAGCCTGACATCGTCATACTCAATTGTAGTCAGAATATGAGTCTGATACTGCTCCTTTGGGCTGTGATTATGAGACGTGTCTCAACCGAACCAGGAAAGAAATGCCTCTCCTCTCAATTGGATAGACCTACAACCAATCAGAGCAACGGAGCGACACATAGTTGTCTACAGAACTCAACTGCACGCACGCTGGAAGAAGAAGATGAGTGTTAACGATCTTTGCCGGTGTTGTCAAAAGAATTTAAGGATACACGGAGTACTTACCAACATGATTATCATTTTTGAGAGAAATAGTAAAGGTGAATGCATACGAACAAGTTATCCGTTTAGGATTTAAACAAATTCAACCCAAGCACTCTTTGGTGACGTGGATGATTACGTTACTGTTGATCAGGGGCGCCGCTAGCGATTTTGGGCCTTATGAAAGAATATGAGGTTGGGCATAAATATGAGAGAATTCTAAACCCGAGCGTTTACGTAATATATTAATTAGGGGTGTAATGGTACACGTATTTGTACCGAACCGTTTCGGTATAGGGCTCTCGGTTCGGTTCGCTTGTGTACCGAACGGTTACGAATGCAATCTTTAACAGTTAACAGTCTGCTTGTTTTAAGCGCGGAACACACTTCAATCCGAGTTCCCACTCGAACATATTAAGTATTCAGTCCATTTTATCACGAAATTCAAACGATAAATGCCGTTTTGACGCTCTTTAATGTGACGATAGTAATAATGTGCAAGTAAGGGCTCCCTATATAGCATCTTTAAGAAACTTTTAGTTATAATTTAATTCATTTAAGGACAGACACAATTTTTTCAGTAAACCACTGTTTAATAAAAAATAAATAAAAAGCCATTTTTTAAAACTGCTGAACCGAACCCGTACCGAACCGTGACTTCAAAACCGAGGTACGTACCGAACCGTCAGTTTTGTGTACCGTTACACCCCTAATATTAATATTTTACCGTAATGAGTAGGCTACCGATATAATAGGCTATTATTATCCCCACTCAAGCACACGCATTAAGCTTGCCACAAAGAACCGGCAAAAGTATTGATTATGAATGTGTCAAAAATAGCAAGGAGACATTTTAATTTTTTATTAATAAACTTTTTCTGTGTCATGTCGGCTGACGGTGCTGACTCGCCATCTCCGAAGTAGCGGACGCGCCAAGAGAGAAAGGCACATTTTATTATATAATCATTATATAATTTCTCTTCGTTTTGAATTGTTTCGTTTAAAAGTAGACATTTCAAGTGACATATTTCTCATGTCTGTGAGACGCGCTCCAGTTCACATGCAATGCTATTAATGGCGCTGACGCCTCCATGTCACGATTATATTGACTGCTATATTTCTTAATTGTTTATCAAATCCAGCCAATTAGTTTATGTAACATTGATTCAAATGAAGATAAAATTTATACAAAACAAAATAAATTTTAAAGAAAGACTTTATAGGAAACAAAATTCAATGAAGTAGGCCTACATGCTCAAAATCCATGTCCCCAGACATATGCACATCTGATTATGCAGCCTTACTCATGCTGCTCACTTTTCTAGGGCTGTAATCTCCCAGTCGATCAGTCAATTATTAGTCGATATGTTCTGCCTCGACCCAAAAATTCTGATTGGTCGATTTTTTGCCGCGTTCATTTAGTTAGTTTTGCCGCGTTCATTTCATCAGTTTTGCCGCGCTGCGTTCATTTCATCAGGTGGAGAGCACTAATTGCTAATGGGGGTGTTTTCAGAGCACCCCTGTTTCACAGCTAACAGTCTGTCTTCAGAACACCCCCTTGTTTCCACTTCTTTTGGATTAGCCCAACCCACTGGTGAAGAGAAGTCTCTCGCTGGTCCTTTGTTTTTCATTCCCCGCTGGCTCAAACGCATGCCCATAGCGGTAAACTTGAGGAACGCCCATCAACATACACATGAGGGGAAGCGTCACAACACCACGCTTCAGTCGTGCCGCAAAAGTGGATCTGTACTGTCGGTTTTGCCGCGTTCATTTCATCAGGTGGAAAGCACTAATTGCTAATGTGGGTGTTTTTGGATTAGCCCGACCCACCAACCATATGATGGTGCACGTGATGCAACGCTGTCAGAGCCGAAAGACTTGTGTGTCAGACTCATTTCAGTGCAAAATAATCAGGTCAAAAATGATTTAATATACTGCAAATAGCCTACTAGTTTTAATGTTTATTTTTAATTCATTTAGGCAGACAACAAGGCTACCAAGTACTGCGCACAGTGTGCAGCTAATTAATTTAACGTTTTTTTTCCTAACGTCATTTTTAGTCAAAAATTTCAGGACTTCAGTCGACCAAGATTTTCTTTGGTTGATTACAGTCCTACACTTTTCATAATCCATCCATCCATCCATCCATCTTCTTCCGCTTTATCCGGGGCCGGGTCGCGGGGGCAGCAGTCTAAGCAGAGATGCCCAGACTTCCCTCTCCCTAGACACTTCCTCTAGCTCTTCCGGGGGGACACCGAGGCGTTCCAAGGTCAGCCGGGAGACATAGTCCCTCCAGCGTGTCCTTGGTCTTCCCCGGGGCCTCCTCCCGGTTGGACATGCCCGAAACACCTTCCCGGGAAGGCGTTCAGGAGGCATCCGGAACAGATGCCCAAGCCACCTCAGCTGTCCCCTCTCGATGTGGAGGAGCAGCGGCTCTACTCCGAGTTCCTCCCGAGTGACTGAGCTTCTCACCCTATCTCTAAGGGAGCGCCCAGCCACCCTGCGGAGAAAGCTCATTTCGGCCGCCTGTATCCGGGATCTTGTCCTTTCGGTCATGACCCAAAGCTCATGACCATAGGTGAGAGTAGGAACGTAGATTGACCGGTAAATCGAGAGCTTCGCCTTACGGCTTAGCTCTTTCTTCACCACGACAGACCGGTACATCGACCGCATTACTGCAGAAGCTGCACCGATCCGTCTGTCAATCTCCCGTTCCATCCTCCCCTCACTCGTGAACAAGACCCCTAGATACTTGAACTCCTCCACTTGGGGCAGGAACTCTCCACCAACCTGAAGTGGGCAAGCCACCCTTTTCCGACTGAGGACCATGGCCTCGGATTTGGAGGTGCTGATTCCCATCCCAGCCGCTTCACACTCGGCTGCAAACCGTCCCAGTGCATGCTGGAGGTCCTGGTTAGAAGGGGCCAACACGACAACGTCATCCGCAAAGAGCAGAGACGAAACCGTGTGGTCCCCAAACCTGACACCCTCCGGCCCTTGGCTGCGCCTAGAAATTCTGTCCATAAAAATTATGAACAGAACCGGCGACAAAGGGCAGCCCTGCCGGAGTCCAACATGCACCGGGAACAAGTCTGACTTACTGCCGGCAATGCGGACCAAACTCCTGCTTCGGTCATACAGGGACCGGACAGCCCTCAGCAAAGGACCCCGGACCCCATATTCCCCTAGCACCCTCCACAGGACGCCGCGAGGGACACGGTCGAATGCCTTCTCCAAATCCACAAAACAAATGTGGACTGGTTGGGCAAACTCCCATGAACCCTCCAGCACCCTGTAGAGGGTATAGAGCTGGTCCAGTGTTCCACGACCAGGACGAAAACCACACTGTTCCTCCTGAATCCGAGGTTCCACTATCGGCCGAATTCTCCTCTCCAGTACCCTGGCATAGACTTTCCCGGGGAGGCTGAGAAGTGTGATCCCCCTATAGTTGGAACACACCCTCCGGTCCCCCTTCTTAAAAAGAGGGACCACCACCCCGGTCTGCCATCCCAGAGGCACTGTCCCCGACCGCCACGCGATGCTGCAGAGGCGTGTCAGCCAAGACAGCCCCACAACATCCAGAGACTTGAGGTACTCAGGGCGGATCTCATCCACCCCCGGTGCCTTGCCACCGAGAAGTTTCTTGACCACCTCGGTGACTTCAGCTTGGGTGATGGACGAGTCCTCCTCTGAGCCCCCAACCTCTGCTTCCTCAATGGAAGACGTGACGGCGGGATTGAGGAGATCCTCGAAGTATTCCTTCCACCGTCCGACAACATCCCCAGTTGAGGTCAACAGCCGCCCATCGCCACTGTAAACAGCGTTGGTAGGGCACTGCTTCCCCCTCCTGAGGCGCCTGACGGTTTGCCAGAATCTCTTCGAGGCCAGCCGATAGTCCTTTTCCATGGCCTCACCGAACTCCTCCCAGGCCCGAGTTTTTGCCTCCACAACCACCCGGGCTGCAGTCCGTTTAGCCTTCCGGTACCTGTCAGCTGCCTCAGGAGTCCCACAAGCCAACCAGGCCCGATAGGACTCCTTCTTCAGCTTGACGGCATCCCTTACTTCCGGTGTCCACCACCGGGTTCGGGGATTGCCGCCTCGACAGGCACCGGAGACCTTGCGTCCACAGCTCCGAGCAGCCGCTTTGACAATGGAGGTGGAGAACATGGTCCACTCGGACTCAATATCTCCAGCCTCCCTCGGGATCCGGTCGAAGCTCTGCCGGAGGCAGGAGTTGAAGATCTCTCTGACAGGAGACTCGGCCAAACGTTCCCAGCAGACCCTCACAGTACGTTTGGGTCTACCGAGTCTATCCAGCTTTCTCCCCCGCCATCGGATCCAACTCACCACCAGGTGGTGATCAGTTGACAGCTCCGCCCCTCTCTTCACCCGAGTGTCCAAGACATACGGCCGCAGGTCAGATGAAACGACCACAAAGTCGATCATTGACCTACGACCTAGGGTGTCCTGGTGCCATGTGCACTGATGGACACCCTTATGCTTGAACATGGTGTTCGTTATGGACAAACTGTAACTAGCACAGAAGTCCAATAACTGAACACCACTCGGGTTCCGATCAGGGGGGCCGTTCCTCCCAATCACGCCCCTCCAGGTTTCACTGTCATTGCCCACGTGGGCGTTGAAGTCCCCCAGTAGAACGACGGAGTCCCCAGTCGGAGCACTCTCCAGCACCCCTCCCAGGGACACCAAGAAGGTTGGGTACTCTGCACTGCTGTTTGGCCCGTAGGCACACACAACAGTGAGAGACCTATCCCCGAGCCGAAGCCGCAGGGAAACAACCCTCTCGTTCACTGGGGTAAACTCCAACACATGGCGGCAGAGCTGGGGGGCTATAAGCAAACCCACACCAGCCCGCCGCCTCTCACCATGGGCAACTCCAGAGTGGTGAAGAGTCCATCCCCTCTCCAAGCCGTGCGTGGAGGTGATTCCGACTATCTCTAGTCGGAACCTCTCAACCTCACGCACAATCTCAGGCTCTTTCCCCGCCAGCGAGGTGACATTCCATGTCCCAAGAGCCAGTTTCCGTGTCCAGGGATCGGGTCGTCTAGGCCCCCGGCCTCGACTGCTGCCCGATTCGCTTTGCACCGGCCCCTTACGGTCCCTCCTGTGAGTGGTGAGCCCACGGGAAGGTGTCCCCACGGCGCTCCTTTGGGCTGAGCCCGGCCGGACCCCATGGGGGAAGGCCCGGCCACCAGGCGCTCGCATACGAGCCCCAACCCCAGGCCTGGCTCCAGGGTGGGGCCCCGGCTGCGCCGTACCGGGCGACGTCACGGTCCTCCTTTTTTTTGTCATCATAAGGGTTGTTGAACTGCTCTTAGTCTGACCCGTCACCTAGGACCTGTTTGCCTTGGGAGACCCTACCAGGGGCATATAGCCCCGGACAACATAGCTCCTAGGGTCATTCGGGTACTCAAACCCCTCCACCACGTTAAGGTGGCAGTTCATGGAGGAGACCATAATCCTTTCATAATCAACATATGAAATTAAAATAATAATAATATTTAAACATAGCTTAATTATGAAACTAAATAGGCTGTGTTTTCTTTAACCCATGGCCGACGAAGTCGTCGCCGCGTTCTGATGGATTTTTTTGTCCTTTATGACAGCGGAAACAACTCACAATACTCCGTCATTTTTATCCATTCATATAAGTGCAAGATATAATTATAAACTATAAACTGTCTACTTTTATTTGTGTACACTCACAATAACAACGAAGGCTGTGGACTCGGGAACAGATTATTTTGCATGCACTTCAAACGCTGTCTTCATTTCAGAAATATATTTTGTTTATTAAACGCAAAGTTTTTCATTTCAAAAGCATTTCTAAATTCAGTTTATATTTCCAACAAACGAAATTCCGAGCCAAAATAACAAAGTGGTAAAAAAAAAACCTTTGAATTCCCACCATCAAGTTCAAACATTAATCCATCAATGCTTGGATAACACACACGTCTCCTTCAATTAATAATAATGGCGTGCGGTGGCTGGGATATAAACCTAACAACATACATGGCATAATTTTTGGAATTACTTATAACTAGAGGATTTTTTTTTTTTTTAAATCAAATCAAATCACTTTATTTGTCACTCTACCATATGCACAAGTGCAACAGTAGGTGAAATTCTTAGGTGCAGTTCCGAGCAACATAGTAGTCATGACATGACATGTACAACATTTAAAGCAACATCAGATTACACATCTGATGCGCCCACAATTACTCACAGCACAGTATACACTACAATAGACAATAAATAATTTACACAATGTGAGTGTAGTTCTCACAGCTTTAAAACAATATACACATACTTACAATATACATATACTTAAAAACAATATACACTAAACATACATTAAACAATAACAGTATACATTAAGCTATAGTAATAATATACAATGTACAGTATACAATATGTTCACAAATTGAAGTCCAAAGTGCAATAGATGCTGTATGACAAATAAATGTGTATATAATGTGTGTGTATCTACAGTGGGTTGTGCGGAGTGATATTCTGTCCAGTGTGTGTTATGATACTGATGGATCAAGAGTTAAGTAGTCTGATTGCTTGTGGGAAGAAGCTGTTCTGGAGTCGGCTGGTGCGTGTTCTAATGCTGCGGTACCGTCTGCCTGATGGCAGCAGTGAGAGCAGCCCATGGTTCGGGTGGCTAGAGTCTCTGATGATCCTCTGAGCTCTCTTCACACACCGCCTGGCGTAAATGTCCTGGAGGGAGGGAAGCTCACCTCCGATGATGCAGCTGGCCGTGCGCACTACCCTTTGCAGGGCTTTACGGCTGCGGGCGGTACTGTTGCCGTACCAGGTGGTGATGCAGCCAGTCAGCAGGCTCTCTATAGTGCAGGTGTAGAAGCGTGTGAGGATGTGGCGGTTCATTCCAAACCTCCTCAGCCGTCGCAGGAAGAAAAGGCGCTGATGAGCCTTCTTCACAACGGCCTCAGAGTGGACGGACCATGAGAGTTCCTCTGTGATGTGGACACAGAGGAACTTGAAGCTGCTGACTCTCTCCACCGGTGCTCCATCGATGGTGATGGGGCGGTGTTCTCTCTCATTCCTCCTGAAGTCGACCACCAGCTCCTTGGTCTTGCTGACGTTGAGGGAGAGGTTGTGCTCCTGACACCACCGTGTCAGAGTGTGCACCTCCTCTCTGTAGGCCGTTTCATCATTGTCGGTGATAAGACCTACCACCGTCGTATCGTCAGCAAACTTGATGATGGTGTTGGAGCTGTGGATTGCCACACAGTCATGTGTGTACAAGGAGTACAGGAGTGGGCTGAGAACACAGCCCTGAGGGGCTCCAGTGTTGAGAGTCAGTGATGATGAGATGTTACTGCCCATTCTGACCACCTGGTGTCTGTTTGACAGGAAGTCCTATATAAATTTTAGTCACATAACATCAGTTAATGGAAACGCCGTCATTTCGTAATATTTTTTATCGACTTTTAGAAAATATCACAAAAGTGTTGAGCAAATCTGTAATGGAAACGCGGCTACTGGGGTGGTCGGTCAATATGGATGTTTACTTTTTGGTCAATGGGGATATTTAACTTTTATTGCCAAAATAAGTAAAATCAAAGACATCACTCATATTATTATTTGAAATATACTCAATGATGATGGTTTATATAGTGTATAATATAATAATTAAAAAAAAAAGTTTTTACCTGTTTGTTGGGGCCCTTGGAATTGTCCTAACTTTTCCCCCCTATACGGCGCCCCTGCTGTTGATCATCTGTCCATCATCATATAAAGCCCGCCCTGACAATTTGATTGGTCCAAACAGCTCTGGTTTGAACATAGTTGCTCGACAACGGATCAAGTCCAGACCAAGACCTCAAATGTTGTGGGCGGGGCTAAGTTCGGCTGGCATCCAGGCTAATAATTCATATTTTAATAATGCATTTTCATAGGTTAATATTGAAAATCTATATAATCTGCACAAAAGCCCTGACATCATGAAAGCACATGGAGATATCACAACCAGGAGCCCATTTTTGATATGCGCTTGACCAAAATGTGAGGAAGCCTCAGAAGATGATTGTGCCGTTCATACTAAAGATGTTTGTGTGCCGATTGAATCGGGACAGGTGGATGCTCACAGTGTTGAGAATAATGGAAAATCACAGCTAGCACAGCTTTCTGACATTCAGAGCAGTGGAAAATGCAGGCCAGTGGAAAGAGGCTCTGAGAATAAATAACTTGATAATGTTAATGGCCGCCTCCACAGAAGAGCTCAGAAAGCCTGTAAAGTGCCATGCTAGATGCTATCGACACGCAGCCAGCAGACGGGACCTGGACACGGGACTAACCCATGCACAACCGGCCAGAGGAGGGCTACCTCCTAAAAATAGGACACAACTAGTGCTCTCTCGGGGTTACTCGGTTCAATTAGGCAGTTTAATTAATTGCCTGTTACAATAATTACATAAGTAGTGAAGTGGTGCCCCGGGGAGTCTGAGAGCTGCATCCTGCAATATCATTTTGTGGGCCTATAGGGACGACTTTAATCATCATGATGAATACTCAGATCATTTGACATAATGGCTTGTGTTTGGGCTTTTATGTTCACCAGCCATGAAGTCCCACAATGAGTGCCGTGTTTGTAAAAGCAACACGTCTATGTGTGAGTATATAATTGGAGAATACGTTTTGCATTTCAAAACGTTAAGGGTTCGCTAACAGAAATGTTTTCCAGTATCTTATTGCAAACATATTCAGTTTGAATGGGCTAATCCTTTTTCCTTTTTTTCCTTTTAACGAAAAAATTTCTTTAAAGTATTTTTTGTCAACTCTTTTACAGGCGATGTGTAGAAATAACATTGGTAACAGAGTTTGACAGTATCAGAATTGACAAGAATCAGAATTTAAAACTTTTTAGCTAAAAACTCAGTTATAGTATAAATGCTAAAAGCACACTACACTAATGAAATCATGATACAAATCTTTTGAACAACACTATGTGTGATACATTTGGTTTTCCTTTTTGATATTGTGGTAACAATTTGGACAAAATAATTCTTGGTGTAAGAAGTTTTTAGATAAAAATATTTTCTGAGAGAGAGCACACACACACACCTTTCAGTGCTTCACATCTTATCAGTGAGGGAATGTGACAATTTCCTGTATCTTACATAGTTGTGTGAGATTTAAAAGGCAAAGTATGGCGCGGTAACAGAGATGTCGCACGATTTATGGACACATTTCTATAAGATAAAGGTATTTTTAGACAATTTAATGTTGTAGAATGAGCAAAATGACTATTAAAGGGTTAGTTCACCCAAAAATGAAAATAATGCCACTCTCATGCTGTTCCACACCCATAAGACCTCCGTTCATCTTCGGAACACAAATGAAGATATTTTTTGTTGAAATCCAATGGCTCAGTGAGGCCTGCATAGGCAGGAAAAATATTCTCGTCACTTTATAATAGTAATATTGAATCACTGTTCCCTTTCAGTCGGTCACGTTCGACGTACGTCGGAACTGACCGACGAATTGGGATCTGATTTCAGAGACCAATCTACTTCGAGTGTTTTAAAACGAGCCAATGAAGATTGGCATGCGATTCACGCATTCCACGCACCGCCCCGCAGCGCGGGTATAAATAAGGAAGTGGAATGCATGATCATTGCTTTCTACTTCGGAGCCGAACAGTGAATGTTTCCTGTTTCTACGAAGAGTGTAAACGAGTCTCGTGAGAGGAATGACTGCTGCTTCCAGTGCGGGTGTGACGGCGCGTTCAGCGAGTGGCTGCTTCAACGGACATCAAAGTGTTGGTTCGCTGGGCGTTTCCGTTTTGAGTGCACACACAGGCTTGCACTATTGTACTGTGTGGTGCCGCGGTCATCTCCCTGAGTGCTTCAGCACATAAAAAGAGCAGTTTCCTTTCTAAAAGAGCAACACGGTTTGACCCTGCGTCTTTTTCAAGATGTCATTCAAACCGTGTGTTTCTGGATGCGGTTGTTTCCTGTCCTCATTTGACGGCCACGATCTCTCTCACATATAACATGTGAGATTGGTTCGTGGGTGATCCATGCTCTCTCAGGAGAGCATGGTCACGTCGACGCGTTGTTCGTCTCAAGCCTTTCTCGTAAGGGCTTGAGTGTTCAGCGCGCCGTGTGCCGTCTGGCGCCGGCTGACAGCGGGGGTTGCCACGGCAACCCAGCGCGTCACTCGGCGCTAGAGATGCGCGGTTAAGACTATGATGCCTCAAACGGGGTTGAGTCCCTTTGCCTATTCCCCGATTTAGTTTCTTTTTCTTGCAAAAGCAGAAAAGAACTACTTTGGTTAATAAGCTTTGGTGACCTGAGGATTTAAGTGGTGCTTCCCCACCGGGTACGTCTCCGTGGGCCCCCACTCCTCTATCGCATCACAGCATGCTGAGACTGTGTTTGTGGGTGGTTCATGTTCTCTCATGAGAACATAACCACGTCGGTGCGGTGTTCGTCTTGCCTTTTATAAGGCTTGAACGTTCAGCGCGCCGTGTGCCGTCAAGTGTGACGGCCACATTCACTGTCTCACATGCCTGCTGGCAGCCTACAAATGGGATTGCTGGTCCTTTTAAAAAACAAGAGGACCTAGTGTTTCATTTTGGGCTCTGGCAGAGGACAGATGTCAATTGCTGCATTGGAGAGAGGGCTGTTATGCGCTGGAAATGATGATGCTGAGTTTCCACTATAATAGTGTGTGCTCTTGCTGAATCAGATTCAGAGTTGACAGCCATGCTTTCCCGGGTGGCTGAGGCGTAGAGCAACGCGTAAAATCGCCTTGCCAACCCCCGTGCCTTTTTTCCCCGGATGGGCATTGGAAAAATTAGCAGTTGGAACTATTTGGTGTCAAAATATGGAACACCAAAAGGGCCAAAATCTGTATAAATTTTTCCCTCTCTCACTACCCTCTGTCCTGCATGCACGAGGGTAGTCCCGACCCAGGGGTTATGCAGGAACTGCGTGCGGCGGTGGACCTCGCCCTCCGGGCGACGGAAGTCACTGCACGCTCCCTGGGTCAGGCGATGTCCACACTAGTGGTCCAGGAACCTGGGGCTAAACCTGGCAGATATGCATGAGTCCGACTAAGTTCGGTTCCTCATTGCCCCTGTCTGTCAGGCTGGCCCCCTCGGCGATGCCGTCGAGAACTCTGCCCAGCAGTTCTCGATGGCCTAGAAGCAGACAGAGGCGGTTTAAAAAAAAAAAAAAAAAAGCCATCCTAATTCAAAAGGGCGCCTCTACCTGCTTGTCGCCGAGGGCACCCTCCTGCGTCCACCTCCACCCCTGCGAAATCCAGGCGGCGGGGTGCCGGACGTAAGGGAGGTGCCCAACCCGCTCAGGGCTTTGCTAGTCTACAAGCAAGCGTAAGGGCAAGCGGCCCTGAGACGGGCAGCCCAGGGAGAACAGGAGCTGCTCTGAGGGAGTGGGTGTCCGCACCCCTCCCCAACCCCCCGGGAGGAGGACCGGGGGGCCCCGACTGGTGTCTTACTCTGCCGCTGGCTCTCCGGAGTCCAGCGGTACCCACATTAAGAGCAGTTTCCTCTCTCCCTGGGCCCCAAGAGGGCCAGGTTGGCAGTGTGCGACGCCTCCGGGCCTTCTCACTCCTTTCCTCCCCTCCCCCCGCCACGGGGCAGCAGTGTGGGCACCGAGAACGCCCCCGGGCCTTCTCACCCACACTCTGTCCCACCCTGGAATTCTCAGACAACACTCCGGGCCGCCTCCGGGCCTCCCGAGTCGGGTCTGTCTATTCCGCCTCGCTGCCCCACCCCGGGTACGTCTGTGGTGCTGTTGGTCCCGCTTGTGCGGTCTCTGGGGGCTTGGCTACAGCTCCCCAGGTCGTCTCGCTGGCTCATCCGTATCATCAGACTCGGCTACGCGATTCAGTTCGCTCACCGGCCTCCCAAGTACAAGGGCATCCTCTTCGCCTCCGTGCGAAGCAGCGATGCTCAGGTCTTGCGGTCAGAGATCGATGTCCTACTGGCGAAGGACGCGGTCGAGCCGGTTCCTCCAGCCGATATGAAGATGGGGCTCTACAGCCCCTACTTCATTGTACCCAAGAAAGGTGGTGGGTTACAGCCAATCTTGGACCTGCGTATCCTGAATCGGGCCCTGCACAAGCTCCCGTTCCGGACGCTAACGCAGAAACGCATTTTCAAATGCATCCGTCCCCAAGATTGGTTCGCAGCGATCGACCTGAAGGATGTGTACTTTCATGTCTCTTCCTTCCTCGACACAGACCGTTCCTTCGATTTGTGTTCGAGGGGAAGGCATATCAGTACAAGTCCTGCCCTTCGGGCTGTCCCTGTCGCCTCGCGTCTTCACGGAAGTCGCAGAGGCAGCCATTGTTCCGCTCAGTGAACGCGGCGTTCGCATCCTCAACTATCTCGACGACTGGCTCATCCTCGCCCAGTCTCGGGAGCAGTTGTGCGAACACAGGGACATGGTGCTCAGTCACCTCAGCCTGTTGGGCCTTCGGGTCGACCGAGAGAAGAGCAAACTCTGTCCCACACAGAGGATCTCTTATCTCGGTATGGAGCTGGATTCGGTCAGCCAGACTGCGCGCCTTTCGGAAGAGCGGGTCCAGTCGGTGTTGAACTGCTTGAATTCGTTCAAGAGCAGGACAGCGGTCCCACTGAAATCTTTTCAGAGGCTCCTGGGGCATATGGCATCTGCAGCCGCGGTAACGCCGCTCGGATTGCTTCATATGAGACCGCTTCAACACTGGCTCCATGGCCGAGTCCCGAGGTGGGCGTGGCAGAGCGGTCAGTACCGGGTCCCAGTGACTCCTTACTGCCGCCGAACCTTCAGCCCGTGGAACGACGCTTCGTTTCTCCGGGCCGGTGTGCCCTTAGAACAAGTGTCCAGGCATTCTGTGCTCTTCACGGATGCCTCCTCCACGGGCTGGGGGGCCACGTACAACGGGCATGCAGTTGCAGGTCTTTGGACGGGACCTCAATTGCATTGGCATATCAATTGCCTCGAGTTGTTAGCGGTACACTTGGCACTGCGCCGCCTCAAGGGGCCGCTACGTGGCAAGCATGTACTGGTCCGTACGGACAGCACTGCAGCCGTTGCGTACATCAACCGTCAGGGTGGTCTACGCTCCCGTTGCATGCTCCAACTCGCCCGCCACCTCCTCCTTTGGAGTCAGAAGCATCTGAGGTCGCTTCGGGCCATTCATGTCCCAGGTGCGCTCAACCGGACAGCCGACGAGCTCTCACGGCAGCCTGCACCTCCGGGAGAGTGGCGACTCCATCCCCAGGCGGTCCAGCTGATATGGGACCTCTTCGGAGCCGCACAGGTAGACCTGTTGCCTCTCCGGACTCGACCCATTGCCGGTGGTACTATTCCCTGACCGTGGGCACCCTCGGCACGGATGCACTGGCGCACAGCTGGCCCCGGGACCTGCGCAAATATGCGTTTCCCCCAGTGAGCCTTCTTGCACAGACCCTGTGCAAGGTCAGGGAGGACGAGGAGCAGGTCTTGTTAGTTGCGCCCTATTGGCCCAACCGGACCTGGTTCCCAGAACTAACTCTCCTCGCGACAGCCCCTCCCTGGCCGATTCCCCTGAGGAAGGACCTTCTTTCTCAGGGACGGGGCACTCTATGGCACCCGCGTCCAGACCTCTGGAAACTCCATGTCTGATCCCTGGACGGGACGCGGAGGTTCTAGGTGGTCTACCACAGGCAGTGGTGGACACCATCTCTTCTGCTAGAGCCCCTCTACGAGGCGCCTCTACGCGTTGAAGTGGAACCTGTTCGTTGAATGGTGCTCTTCCCACCGGGAAGACCCCCGAAGGTGTTCGGTTGGCGTCGTGCTTTCTTTTCTGCAAGATGGGCTGGAGCGAAGGCTGTCTCCCTCCACCCTCAAAGTGTACGTCGCTTCAATAGCGGCGTATCACGATGCAGTCGAAGGTAAGTCCTTAGGAAAGCACGACCTAATCGTCAGGTTCCTCAGAGGTGCGAGGAGGCTAAATCCTCCTCGTCCAAACTCGTTACCCTCTTGGGACTTGGCTCTAGTGCTCAGGCACTTCAGAGCCCTCCCTTTGAGCCTTTGCAGTCTGTGGAGCTTAAAATCCTGTCAATGAAGACAGTGCTTCTGACGGCATTGGCCTCGATTAAGAGGGTAGGGGACCTGCATGCACTTTCGGTCAACGAATTGTGCCTAGAATTCGGGCCGGACAACTCTCACGTTGTCCTGAGACCCCGGCCTGGATATGTGCCCAAGGTTCCTACCACTCCCTTCCGGGACCAGGTGGTGAACCTGCAAGCGCTGCCTTCGGAGGAGGCAGACCCAGCCCTGGCTTTATGTCCCGTCCGCGCTCTTCGCGCTTACGTTGACCGGACTCAAAGCTTTCGGACCTCAGAGCAACTCTTCGTCTGTTACGGAGGCCAGCAGAAGGGAAAGGCTGTCTCCAAGCAGAGGTTGGCCCACTGGATAGTGGATGCCATCGTCTTGGGTTACCAGTCCCAAGACGTACCTTGCCCGTTCGGGGTGCGAGCACACTCAACAAGGAGTGTTGCTTCATCCTGGGCGCTGGCTCAAGGTGCCTCGCTGACAGATATTTGTAGAGCTGCGGGCTGGGCGACACCTAACACGTTCGCTAGATTCTATAGCCTCCGTGTAGAGCCGGTATCTTCCCGCATCCTCGCCCCCAGGGGCCAGTAGCGCTAAGTGCCCGTTCTAAGTGTCGGCTTGCAACGCCACTCCCGCCCTCTGGGCCGGATACGTGCGTCCATTTTCTCCAGTTGTGTTCCCCGGAAACGGCTAACCCTGTCGAGCTCCTCCGTCACCCCCTGCGGTGCCAGACGTTGCGGCCGTCTGACGCCAGGCCTGCACCCGTATGCTTGTGTAACGTGTGTGTAGGCTGGGTTCCATATGTAGCGGTCCCCTAACGGCTACCCCATATGTGTTTCTTCCACGGTATCTGCTACCCTACTTGGCTAGCCCCGTGTCTTTCCCTTGACAGAGCCCGCTCTGTCGTCTCTGGGCGTGTTCTTTCCCCCCTGGAACCAGGCTGGAACCACCCCAGAGACTGCCATATGTTGCACTACCCTGCCAGGTTAGTCCTTATGTGTATTCCGCCACCAAGCCTTCTACTGAAGGACGTGGCTCCGTAGCGTACCGTCTCCAAGACGGGCACGCTTTCCCAGCGTTATCCAATAGTCACACTGGGTGGGTCTTGCAGAAACAGCAGTGACTGACCTCCCTGCTTGGAGCCCTGACTTCCGTACCATCTAAGACGGTCCAGTGCGCTCAAGCAGGACGCTGGAAGGGCCAGCGCCCTGGCGTTTTGGTAGAGATCCCAATTCGTCGGTCAGTTCCGACGTACGTCGAACGTGACCGACTGAAAGGGAACGTCTCGGTTACGTATGTAACCCTCGTTCCCTGAAGGAGGGAACGGAGACGTACGTCCCGTCGCCAGGTGCTGTGCTTCCGCTAGGAGGCCGAGTCACGAGTTCGGCTCCTCAGCAGAAAAAAGCAATGATCATGCATTCCACTTCCTTATTTATACCCGCGCTGCGGGGCGGTGCGTGGAATGCGTGAATCGCATGCCAATCTTCATTGGCTCGTTTTAAAACACTCGAAGTAGATTGGTCTCTGAAATCAGATCCCAATTCGTCGGTCAGTTCCGACGTACGTCTCCGTTCCCTCCTTCAGGGAACGAGGGTTACATACGTAACCGAGACGTACTCACATGAACTGATTTAAATATGTTTTTAGTACATTAATGGATCTGGAGAGTGTACATTTCACTGCTGCCTATGCAGGCCTCACTGAGCCATCGGATTTCAACAAAAATATATTGTGTTCCGAAGATGAACGAAAGTCTTACGGGTGTGGAACGGCATAAGGATAATACATTATTCAAATAATTAAAAATGTAACCATTTGAAAATAATGACTTTTAATGACACCAAATGTTCCTGCAGTTATATATATATATATTCAGACACCTTCAACATTTTCTTACATTATCACAGTTTATTTGCTATAGTTTATAAAATGGTACTAACAAGAACTCATGACAAGAACTCAGTTAAACTGTGTCTGAACAAATTCATCTTGATAATGTCAGATAACTTTGATAGAAAGGGATGTAATGGATTACAATCAACCAATCAGCTGTTAAATTTAAGAACACGATTAGATAATACCAATATAGGTGAACCAATTACCAAGCAATGCTTCATTTTCTTCAGTCTGTGTTGTCAAAGGTTGCATTAGCAAATAAAAGAACAAACACTTCAGCAAAACATGGTCAGGTCAAAGTGTCTGAATCCACTTTTGCTAGTTTGGCGACGGGAAAAATGATCGGCACACCTGGAGCAGGGTTAAAAATGGTTGTCCTAGTCTCTTAATGAGCCATGGGTGTGTTTTGGGCGTAACGTGCAATAAACCAATCAGAATCTCATCTCCCATTCCCTTTAAAAGCCAGTTGCGCTTACATAATGGCTGATTCGCTATTTACATGCGAACGGAAAGACTGAACGCTTCTCCAGAGAGGAATCCTTTTATTTTTAATATTTAAAAATGTGTGTGTGCTGCTGCGCGTCCCTGTATGTGTAATAATCAGAGTGTGTGTGTGTGTGTGCTGCTGCGTGTCCCTGTGTGTGTGTAATAATCAGAGAGTGTGTGTGTAACAATCAGAGTGTGTGTGTTTGTGCTGCTGCTGCTGCGTGTCCCTGTGTGTGTAATAATCAGAGTGTGTGTGTGTGTGTGTGTGTGTGTGTGTGTGTGTGTTTGTGAGAAAATGGCAAATTACATTCATTTTGTAGTAGAAAGACTGAAATAGCATTTTCTTGCAAAACTATCTTTGTTTTATTTACAACCTTGGGGAAAGTTACTTTCAAAAGTAATGTGTCTCTAAAAAGTAACCAATTGTGTTACTTAGTTAGCCTACTTTTTATGGAAAGTAATGCGCTATGTTACTTTTGCTTTACTTTTTCTCACCTGGGCTGGGCTTGCTTGTGTTTTTGTGTTTCAGACCAAAAGCAGCAGCAAAGAAACCAGTTATTAAAGTGAGATTAAATACATAAAGTATATTTGTGTTATATAACATTTAAATATTACAGGTTTGTGTAATAATTCCGAGTTTGCATTTCAGTGTTTTTATTCATTTTGAGGAATACTGAATGTGTTTTTGTGAGACGAGTAAATGCATGTTCACGTTTAGTCTAGAACTACAATAACCATCATGTTCACACACAGTGCACAACGTAATGCGTTACTTTACTAGTTACTTGAAAAAAGTAATCTGATTACATAACTCACATTACTTGTAATGCGTTACCCCAACACTGTTTACAAAATATCTGTCATAACGTCATAACGCTTTCATAGTTGTAAGCAAAATGCCAAAACTGGTCAAAATCGTCAGGAAACTTAACAAAACTTTAAATCATCACAGTTATCCACATTGTTGGTTAATTTGATATCATCAACCAAATAAAATCAAATGCATCAGAAATATTCAATATACCAGGCATCCCTGCATGTAAATGATGTGAAGCAGTTTCCTCTGTGAAGTTTGCATGCCGCCAAGGATTGAGCGGGTCGAGTGGGCTCTGCATTGGAAACCTGCACCAGCCATTTATTTCAATTAAAAAGCATGCAGCCTGACGTCTCAAATGTAGTGGGCATGAAACAAGCATAATTAGGTTTATTTGGCCTCTAAACACCCAGAGGGAGCCATTAAGTGTAGAAGACTGGATGCTCCAATAGCTAGTAATAACTCTAAGAGACGTTTGTGCTGAGAAGTGCCCTTAATTTTACGATGACATTGCGTTTTTTAAAGTACGCATCTTGTGTTGAACACTGGCCCTTACTGGCCTTACAGACACTGTGCAGCTTCCTCAAGGGGCCCGTGACCTGAAGGGGCCCGCAGGCACTCGTTGTGAAATTACATTCTCTAGTAAACTGTTTTTGTGCATGTCCTGGTTTATAGCCAAAGATCTCTTGAGTGCTAGAAACATAGACAACCATTAGCAGTACAAACCCTGCACACTGCAGCTCATGTTGACATGGCACTGGCTGTTTATTCTGGATGAAAAATAAAGTTGATCTGAATCCAGTGGAGGAGCCACTGGACATCCCAAAATTTAATTCGATATACTGGCAGTTTGATGCTGATTGAAATGTAATTTCACCTCTTGTTGAAAGAAACCTTTATTTTGAAATGTGGTGGCACGTCACATTGTTAGCGTATATTAACAATTACGAATGGATCTTGTTAAAAACCTCATGCGGTCAGTCGCATTCTGTTACACGTCCCTGAGCTTCAACATGGTGAACGGCAGCTTTATGAGACTTATGAGCACATGCAATATATATGTAACCATCTCGACTGAGCATGAAAGGCTATTATGTTGAATAATGTTCAGCAAAGTAAGTTTCTGTGAACACTGTGAAAATGACTTGTGTGAAACTACTTGAAATTACTTGTTACTTGTGTGAAATTCTTGAAACGGCCATCATTGTTGGATACGATATTACAAATTACCGATATCCGATAAAGGAAAAATAAATAGCGGTCAATCTCTAACAACGGCTTTAGATATACCAAGACGGAGCACTTATATTACTATGAATGAGAGAAAGTGCAACGCACAATATGGCGCAATAAGCCCCGCCTTCTGAATAAAAGAGCCAATCGTTGATTAAATCATCACATCACAGCAGCTCTGCTTGCTATCCGCTTGTTAAGTCACGACGCCGTTCCTGGGTCCAAGCCTCAACCCGTTTTACTTGAGAATGCCATCGACAGCCGTTTATGAGCGCTATTTATTCATATTAAACAATAAAAATGTGAAAAAGTTAAACATTTTAAATACTTACAGTCTACACAACAGTCTCTGTGCTCACAGCGTCGCAGACATTGATATTTTAAAGATTTATAAAAGATGAGTCACTGTCTGGCCATCTGGAATTTTGGTATGGAGATAAAGATTGTATATATGATTATATATATTTTTTGTAGTATTAGACCACATTGTGTGTGTATATTAGCACCGTTTGTTGTTTTTCTTGTGGTATGAGATAGAACGTTTGGACCCGGAAGCGTTGCCACGTGACATCAGACTTAACAACCGAAACAGCCAGTGTTTTGAGACATGCTCTTATGACTGCACATGCGCATTGGCTGGTCTAGCTGGGTAACACAAAAACTACCCAAACACTGGGTTATGTCTGACCCAGGACCCTGGCTAACAAAAACAACCCAAACACTGGGTTGTTACGTCTGACCCAGGATCTGGGTAACACAAACCTTCCCAAACACTGGGTTGTTACGTCTGACCCAGGATCTGGGTAACACAAACCTTCCCAAACACTGGGTTGTTACGTCTGACCTAGGACCCTGGGTAACAAAAACTACCCAAACACTGGGTTATGTCATGTCTGACCCAGGATCTGGGTAACAAAAACTACCCAAACACTGGGTTATGTCATGTCTGACCCAGGATCTGGGTAACAAAAACTACCCAAACACTGGGTTGTTATGTCTAACCCAGGATCTGGGTAACAAAAACTACCCAAACACTGGGTTGTTACGCTTGACAGGATCTGTGTAACACAAAAACTACCTAAACAATGGGTTGTTAGGCTTGACAGGATCTGGATTACACAAAAACTACCCAAAAACTGGGCTGTTACGTCTGACCCAGGAGCTGAGTAAAACAAAATCTACCCAAACACTGGGCTGTTACGTCTGACCCAGGATCTGGGTTACACAAACATTCCCAAACACTGGGTTTTTGCATCTGACCCAGGATCTGGGTTACACAAACCTTTCCAAACACTGGGTTCATCAGATCCAAAGACAGAAAAAAATGACCCAAAAGGCTCAACCCAGGATTCGGGCAGAAAAAAATAACCCAAGATTTTTTAGAGTGTGATCTTGGTGAACAGCTTTGGAGAATTTTATGTTTCTCCTTGAGAGGCGTTTCAAAAATGGCCGCCGACTGAAATTACTTGACAGGCA
The DNA here is from genome assembly GCA_023566225.1 of Romanogobio albipinnatus. Taxonomy (NCBI): domain Eukaryota; kingdom Metazoa; phylum Chordata; class Actinopteri; order Cypriniformes; family Gobionidae; genus Romanogobio; species Romanogobio albipinnatus. The sequence continues at coordinate 41,269,055 of CM042254.1, forward strand.
CTTTGATCTCTAAACCCCTGCCTGACGTAATGATTGACACACCGAGAGCATTTCTGATTGGCTAAAAAGGCGCAGGCACAGATTTGGTTTCATAAAATGTGAAAGGCCCTCACAAAGAAATGTAATTTAAAGATTGGGTACATGATGATTTGAGAGAGGCCACTTTTATTAGGCAGGTTTCCTAATCAGCCACGCATAGCGCTAGATAGTTTGTAAGTGGCTCCAGCCTGGAATGTTCTGAAATGCTTCTCTGATTTCTATTACGTATTAAATGGAGAGTGTGTGTGTGTGTGGATTGAGACCGTATGTGGAGGTGTTGTAAGTAGGTCAGGGACACTGTGCATTTCGACTGCTCTCCAAACAAGTGCTCACTGTATGAACTACTCATATTCACATGTGGGGGAGGCTAATTTGCTCATTATTATACCATCAGATTATTGCAAACAATAAATGTATCAAGTAGAACAATAGCAAAATAAAAACCCATTAGTATAATTACTGTAAGTCGTGCCAGTAGTTCTGCCTGTGGAAAGCAGTTCCGATCGCAGATCCACGTGTAGCCCACACATACTCCAGCAGATCCTCACGCACTATAAAGACACGGGATGGACGTTAATCAGTCAATGATGTGCACGCAAACATGGTTTAGAGCAGCACAGCCCACATCTCCAACACGCTCGCATGACACGTCTCCAGTGTATATATAGAAAGAGCATCAGTGCCGGGCGCTTTTTCATTGCTGTTGGTTCCAGAAGTCATTTTCCAATTCATTTTTCCAATAGGGGTTTTAAAAGTCTTCATTAAAGCATCATAATGAGTGTTGGGTAAGTAGCTACTAATTACATCTTCAACAGTGTTGAATTACTCTCTCTAAAAAGTATTGCATTAGTTATTACTAATTACTTTCTAAATCCCATATCAACCTCGACCAGTTGAACAACACAAGGATAGACATTAAAAACTGCTCTTTATTCTTCTATATAAATAATATAAACTGCATAAATTATTCTTGGACTGACCAAAGTGTGTATATAGAATTGTTCTAGTCTATGCAGTATTTAATGCAGTTACAGCAGAAGTAACAAATTCAAATATGGAAAAAATAAGGGTAATCCCTTACTTTTTCAAGGGAAAAGTAATTCAATTACAGTGATACCCATCACTGGTCACAATCCATGAACATTGCAAATGTTGATTTGAAGCAAAAAAGTGTGAAAAAAAAGTGAAATTCGGACAAAAAGACAAAGACACAAGTCTGTGAACTTAAAGCCTTGTTTATACTCTTGCCTGGCTCCGCAGCGTGAGCCTCCACTGACTGTGTGCGCTCCTCCCCAAACAGACGAGGCATTTATACTTGACGTGCTCGCCGTTGTGCTATTCTTTGAAATGACAGAGGGCGACTCGGAGTAATTGTTCTGTAAACCATCAGGAAACAGCGTCGAGAAGAAGTGGGCTAATGTACACAGGTGATGATATTTATTTTAGTATACTTCACCAACAACCACACTACAAAATAATTGTGTAAAACTCAATAAACCTTAAAATTACTTGTGACATGAGAACAAAATATATGCACACATGTATACAACTAAATTAACAATCTCTTAAATATTTCCTAATTTCACGAAACATTTTCATTTAGTTTCGTGAATTTTTTAATTAAACATGGATCTTTATTTAAAAGGGCTTATTTCTGCTTTTGTAGGCTCATTTTGTGAATAATTAGCACCTAATTTGTACGTGCAAACTGGGTGTTGGTGTGATGAGACGTCACGCTCGGCTAGATTCGCCTAGAACTCGTTCATCTTCGGATGCGGAGTCGCATGCTCTGTTACAAAAAATGCTCCGTGAACCGCCCACCCGCGTTGACGTCATTTTTGCCATGCGCACCCTCGCGCTCTTGCGGACGCATCGAGTATAAACAAGGCTTTAACAGCTTTAATGAGGGAAAGAACTACAATCCCATGATGCATTGCGAATGACAAGGGAATTAAAAACAATTGAGAAATATAATAAAAAAATATTGATTACTTATAAAGAAACCATATTTTTTGCAGATTTTTTGCACAATAGATATTGAAACTAAAAACTAGAAAATATGCAAATATATGAGCAATATCACACTTGTGGCTGTATATCAGCATGGCTGTGATTCAGGTCGTGGTCCATAATATTATATCCATTAAAAAATTTGTTTGAATGTCCACTGAGGAAAGCGATATCTTTGTCCTTTTAAAAGATTGACAGCGCTGAAACAACTTGTTTAAAACCAGTCACTCACAAACCCCTTTTCCAGCAAGGCAGTGCTGGTTCGGAGCCAGAGCCTAGTTTCAAATCAGCTCTTTGTCTTTCCACCCCCATAGCACCAGCTCCGAACCAGGAAAAGTGGTTCTTAAGTAGCACCAAAACATTGCTGGTCTAGAAGTAACAACCGCTTGCGTCAAGGGCTGAGGGCGCTGTTACCGTACAGCGTACCCATGTACATAGACGAACACAAACTTGAGATCCACCATTTTTGAAATAGCAGCTAATGGAGCTAACAGCTGCTCGATTGTAATCTCCATCTATACAAATTACGGCGAGCTGTACAAATGCGTTGGATTCGCTGTGTTGATGCCGATGTAGGATCGTAAAGCCATGTGCATCAATAGTAACACAACGTTCGCTATTGTTAATGGAAGGCTTGCTTGAGATGCATCGGCGCTGCACAGACCGATTGCTGTATGACATCAAAGTACAACGAGAGCAGACGACTCCTTGTGATTTTCAATTGCTCATGCGGTATTTTGATATCATACACTGATCGGTCTGTGCTGCGCCGATGCATCTCAAACAAGCCTGGTGTGTTTGTGTTTCCCACTGCCTCACTAGCGTTGCTGAGAAAGATGAGACATGTATATTGACGTAAGACTGTCTCCGTGGTGGCTCTCTAGCATGTGGAAAGGCAAACCGGTTCTTTGAAGGCTCGTCAGTCGAACCAACTCAGAACTGGCACCAGCACTGGCTCTGAACTAGCACCCGGTCCATTCTGGTGGAAAAAGGGTAATACATTTTAATAATTTTTGTCGCCGCCATCTAGTGGTGTAATAATGTAACTGTCACTGAAGTTGACTATTACAATCACTGACGGACCCCTTCTTAATACCAAATACGGCATATTTATATAAAATAATATTTATTGAACAATAATATTTAAATGAACAGTAATAGCCATTATAAAAGACAATAGGAAATAAACACATGCAAACAATTCAGTCAAACGTACAAAAGCAGCGCTTTAGTACAGGACTTAAGTTAAATATAGCCTAAATATAACGTTATGAAACTTAATATTTCATAATATTTCATAATACTTTATATGTGAGTCACGTATTTGAGGTCTAAATAACTACATTCTCGCCTAAAAAACTATTAAAACTACATTTCGTGATATATATATACACACACACACACACACACACACACACACACACACACACACACACACACACACACACACACACACACACACACACACAAATATTTCAGTATTTTAAGAGCGTAGGGAGATTACAGTTATGTCATTCGCAGTGCTTCATGGGAGTGGGCGGAGCTAAAAAGCTTTTTTGGCACTATTTCTTCACTGTGCCTCTCTGATTGGTGGAATTTTCTGTACAGGATCATGGGTGATGTTACCACAAATTATTTTTAAAATAAGTTGAAATAATGCAGACTGATGGCTTTAAACAGCGATTAACAACCTCATAGCTCACAGTAACTCTGTCTTCACAATTTTACATGTTATCGTGCAAAATCATTTCGTTTTTACTATTTAATTGGCGAATTTGTATGAATTCTTACAGTCTCATTTGTACATTTACGATCTGATCATGTCCCTCCTGAGACTTGCAGTATTTTTAGGGGTGGACCTTAAAGGGGTCATGCCCTTTTCACAAGATGTAATATAACCACAGATAATTTATTATAGGATGTTTTGAAAGCACCTATTCAGGTGGCAGCAAAAATATGCTATTTTGTGTGTTTCTTTAAATGCAAATGAGCTGCTGCTCCCAGACCCCTTTTCAGAATAGGGCGGAGCCTTTACAGCTCACGCTAATTTGGATAAGCAACTGTTTTCCCAACAAATCATACATATTCATACAAAATTCATACTACAGTACTTACAAATTCTCCTGAGATTGGGTTGTGGGGAATGCAGTGCAAAAGTCAGTTTCAAGAAATAAAAAGTCAGAGGTTGTTGATCACTGGTTTATGCTCGAATAATCTCAATTTATGTGTTTAGATCTGTAATTGAGTCATTCTACAATTTCTTGAAAAGATTCAACTCAAGCAAACAATTGACGAAACGTCTTTACCTATTGCATAACTTCAGAAGGACTGTTTTGATGCTGTTATGGTGCTTTTATGCTGCTTGTTCATTGTAGTTGCATGAAAAAAAGCGACCAGAAGAATTTTTCACACTTTCTTCTTTTGTGTTTCATGAAAGAAAATAAATAAGTTTGCAGTGAAACATTTTCATTTTTGGATTAATTATTCCTTTAAGACTTTATCACCAAAGTATGAACATCACTAATTATCACACAGCTAACATCCAGCAAAATAACATTGTTATTTATAATGTGTCAGAATGATATATATTTTTAAAAAGTTGAGATGCTGAAGACAATGGATCCCTTATTAGTGGTGTAATTAGAAGGACACACTGATGGATAAACAATAAAACTCATGCTAATTAAACGTGAACACACACCCGCACTGACACTCACGGCAGGTTGCTTACACAGCCACTTCTCAATTTGCTGTATAATGTGAGGAAGGTGCGACGGCCTTCACTCATTATCCACCCACGCAAGCGCTCATGCATGAGAGAGCCGAGCCGAGCCGAAACGCCCAGATGTTCTGCTGGAGCTCAGATCCGTGTGTGTGTCTGGCTCTTTGACATGCAGCGCAGCACCTTCACTCAGTCTATCTCTCTTTAATCACACGCTCCATTGTCATTTGGACCGCAGTGCTGCGCTTCTGCACCCGGCCAGCCAGCGTGAATGACGAATGCTTTAAAAGCTGCATGCCACGACTCTGTGAAGATGGAGATCTGCATTTGCACTGGCTGCTCAGTGAGTCCGTTTAAAGGTACTTGAAAACACAGTAGATATGAATATAGCAGGACTATGGAGGTTTTGCTATCAGCCATGGCAATTATGCGAAATGTAAGAGGGATAGTGAAGCGACCAAAGCTCTAACATTAAGCGCCCTATCATACACCCGGCGCAATGTGACGCCAGGCACGGCTGAAAGTTTTTTTTCTAGTTTCAGCCCGACACAGTTCTCATTTTCACGTCCAGCTTCACGTTGTTTAAATATCAAATGCACTGGCGCATCTTTTCACCTATTTTGCTATATATTGCTATTTCAGGACCTGAAAACGACTGCACCATTGACCAACACAAACCTGCTCTGTGCTGCATTTTTGTGTTATTTAAAGGGTGTGTTAATAATATGAGCCTATAGGCAGTGCACAACGCTCATACATTCTGATTATTACACACACAGTGACGTGCAGCAGCATACACATATTACAAATAAAAGGATTCCTCTCTGGAGAAGCGTTCAGTCTTTGCTCCATGTAAATAGTGAACCCACCATGGTGCTGGCTTTTAAAGGGAATGGGAGATGAGACTCTGCTTGGTTTATTGCATGTTATGCCCAAAACACACCCATGGCTCATTAAGAGATGAGCCACAACCCTTTTGGACCATGCTCCTCGTGTGCCAATTGTTTTTCCCGTTGTTAAACTAGCAAAAGTGGATTCGGACACGCCCTAAGTGCACCTGTCCCATGAGCTTCAGACCAGGAGCTCAGATCAGTAAAATAGGGCCCTTAATGAGTGTGTAACTGCATTGAGTGTGTAACGATTCTTCAAATCATGTGTGTTGATATTGTTAAGAAGTGATCAGACACACCACTTTCACCTGCCGGACCACAAAACTAATAACAGGTTTGAGTTTGAGTTTTGCTTGCATGTCATGTGACCGTTAACTGACATCAGAGAACCATGGACATGCAAATGTGCTTAAATGATTGAAATATTAACTTAAAATCAATCATCATGTGGCCAGTGGTTAAATTGGGCCAGGGCATAGCCTGCTCGTTTGTGTCCTGATGTAGGGCCGGCCCGTGGCATAGGCGGAATAGGCAAATGCTAGGGGCGCCAAAATGTATTACTGATAATATTTAAGCTAAAAATAAAAACCTATCTAAGTTTCCCACCTCTTCCCGGTCCGCCGCATCAATCTCCCCCTGCCGAGCTACTTGAAGTGCCTCAGAAATATAACGCACGATCAGTTTAACGTTGGGAATTTGTTGCGTCGCGTCGCCTCGCGTCGCCTCTTGCCGCATCTAACGTAGACTGGATTGCTTTCATTTTTAGGGTGCTTGGCCGCTCGCGCCAGGTGTAGACACAAAGTTGACTGATAATTTATGACGGATGGCCGAATTGTAGTGTCAAAAAAGACAGAAGCCCTCTGATGCAGGGAAGATAAGGGATACACTGCAAAAATGTTATTCTTTGCATTTACTAGATGCATTTACTAGATAAGTAAAATGACATAAGATATATTTTCTTGAAAATAAAATAAAAATTAAGTAAGTTTATGCTTAAAAAAGTAAATTATCTGCCAATAGGGTGAGAAAAATAATCTTGTTTCTGATTGAAATCTTGTTTCTTGTTTTTGTCCCAAACAGAAATAAGATAATTTTTCTCACCCCATTTGGCAGAGGATTTAGCTTGTTTTAAGCAAAAACTCACTTCATTTTCAAAAAACCAACTGATCAGCTTCGGCCTTTCGTATAACAAGCTCGGCCGAACAGCTGATCATAGCTGAACACTAGGGCAGATTTTTTTTTCTCATCTCGCAAGTGCTTGTGGAAAGGAGACAGCATTGTGGCCGCGCTTTCCACGCATTTCACGCAAACGCCCCTAATATAGTCCCAATATAAACACTACTTATAGGTGTACCACAGTGATTCAGGATAAGACAAAAGGTAAGGGACCTGGATAATAGATAGGGGGCCCCAAAATGGTTGAGAACCACTGATTTAGACATTTACCTACTGGAAATTTTATTTTCTTATTTAGAGTATAATTTCATTAAAACAATTATTACATATGTACTGTACATATTAATAAAAACAAAACAAAGGTAGAAATCAATTATTGATATCAACAACAGAATTTGAATGGCAGCCTATGGTGACCTTTAACTAATGAAAATGCAATTACATAGATCAAGAATTCGTATTTCTGCGAGTCACAACGTCATTGTTGATATCAAGAATGAACATTATTAGTAGAAATGTAATTCCTTATATCAAAAACTAGCATTTTAACAAGTAAAAATGTAATTGTGTAAAGAATTCATATCCTGTGAATGAATAAAAGTCAAAACGGCTTCCCATATTCTTCAAATCATGTGTGTTGATGTTGTTGAGAAGTGATCAGATGCACCACTTTCACCTGCCGGACCACAAAACAGCTTGAAATATTAACTTAAAATCTAGTTTGTGAAGTAGATCTAGTGGCATCATGTGAACTGAGGTGAACAGCTGTTATTCCATCATTACTGGAACACTGGACTTGACCTATCAGAGCACAGGAACACTGGACTGACCAATCAGAGCGCACGAACACTGCTTTAAACGGCTCCTTATAGACAGTCTCAGTTTACTCAGTCAAGCAAATGTCCTTGACAAGAATTTCCCTCAAAGATGATCTGTTCTCGCTAAAAGAGGCAGTTTCATATTGCAAAATTCATGTATAGATACAGATTTCAGACCAGGTAACACCCATAAAGCAGCTTGACAGTGATGCACTGCAGTATCAGCAGTGATGTACAGTATATGCATCCAAACAAACATGTGATGATCAGATCCATGTTGTGCGGCTGTAAAGAGTCCCGGTCGAGCTGTGCCACGGCGCCGGGCTGGATGGTTGCTTAGCAACTGGATTTTGTTTTTTCATGCTCTGAACCTTTTCACCAGTGGAATGTGTCAAAGCCATGAATATAAGCTGGTGAAAATCCCTGTGAGGACATTAGCTGTACGTCTGTTAAATGTTACATCAGTGTATCTCATTGTCTTAAAGAGGACCTATTATGCAAAGTCTTGATGTTGTTTTTGTCTCTACTAGAGCAGGTTTTCCTGTTTGAATGTTGAATATTTCGCCATTTTGTCCATTGTTGCAGCTCCTCTCTTACCATTTTGTCAGTAACGCTCTAGTTCCGGTCTCTATGAAGCCCCTCCTTCTGAAAAGCACACTGTGCTCTGATTGGTCGGCTGTTCCATTTTATTCATGCATGCACTTGTTGCAAACTGTGCAGATTGGGGGTGGATCCATTTCATCCAGAGGAAACTCAACTCTTGACAGCATCATTTATTTGTACTGGTGGAGGTCAAAAGTGCTGGTACTAAAATCTGCAGTGTCGTTAAAGGGGACATAACACGCACAGTTTCTGCCAGTCTCATCTTAATCTTGAGTATTGCATCCTTCATATCTCCCAAGAGTCTTTAGTTTTATCATATTTATTAAAGACAGAGACACTGTACCGATTCTTTCTGAAAACAGCCGATCTCGTAGAGGTGTGCAGTGGGCGGAGCTACACACACACACACACACACACACACACACACACACACACACACACACACACACACACACACACACACACACACACACACACACACACACACACACACAAAATACATCATGGCATTATCCCTGGATAACTCTCAATTCACTACACGTTGGTGTTGTTCACATTATATGCACTTACAGACCGATTGCCAACAAAACACACATTTGATGCAGTTTCACTCACCACCTGCGGTTTCCACTTATGACCGGGAACAAACACACACACTTGCAGAACTCCGGAAATACAAACTGCATCCACTGTTCCCTTAACGCTGGGTTATTTGGGAAGCTAATCTTTCCCTCACACCAGAAACACACTTCTTTAGTGACATAAAAACACAATGCCAGCGCCGCTGACGGCTCCCGTAACCCGAACGAAGCTTGTTGATGGGCGCGCTCTTGCTCTCGCGCTTGTTGATGTGTGTGTGTGTGTGTGCTCATCCAGTAAAAGTACCCATACAAGGAATTCTGCCTTTATGTTGTCATACAGGGCCATACTCGGGGGGAAAAAACTGTCCGAAACTTGTTTGAATTCTGAAGGAGTGTATTTGGCACAGAAACTCTGTCATACGCCAAACGCATTTTTAAATATGTTGTCCATGTTTAGTATGAGAATCAACTCTTTAACAGTGTAAATAAGTCAGAATGCATGAAATAGCATTAGACCCCCCTTTAATACTGATTCAGTTCAGATTACATTGATAATTACTTGAATAACTTGATCCGAGACCGGTGTAATGTGCAGCTGGCACTCATTATCATCAAATCACTCACCGGCCTTGCGTAGTTCTCACAGCTCTCGCTCGCCACATACCCCCATCGCTCCTCGCAGGCCGGGGGGTACCCACGAGACTGCGCTCTACTCCCCCCCAGGGCCAGTCTCGGCAGCCACAGCACCTGGGGGTAAGGACAGACAAGACGAGAAAAGGAGATGGAAGCACAAGGAGTGACAAAGACGAGAGAGGGGGGAAGAGAGAAAAAAAATCCATTCAGTCCTTGGCCAGCCGAAAGACTCTTCCTGGCAGTGCCATACGATGGTACTCCGGCTCCTCCGGTCAAGGGCAGCTGGCAGTGAGTCCCGCGCTGCCTGCTCCTCCGCATCATGATGGATGGTAGCAGACTCCAGCCCACGGCGAACGCCGGCAACTCCTCCTCTCGCTCTCGGACGTCAGCCACCCCATCTCGACCCAGGGGCACGGCAGCGAGCTCTCCGTCCCACCTGTCTTCACTCGCTCCAGCACCACCGCCTCGGGCAGCCACTCGCGGTCTTCTCTCTTCCGTACTGCCCGACCTCCTCAGTACCGCGATCCCCCTCAGCAGTGACGGCTCTCTGACAGCATGTCTCTCTTTCCTCCTCGGTCTCTGCACTAATGTAATGAAATTTGTGGATATGGGAAGAAAGAGGCGGGAACCGGCGAACGTTTAAAGACTTTAATGAAATAAACAAACAAACTGAAAGTAAAGGCGGCAGCCCTTCACGGACGACTGCTGCACACACATACCAAAACATAAACAAAACACAACGTAAACTCCAGGCCTGGTCCTCTCTCGTCCTTCACTGTCATCACTCCTCGTTTTTTGCTCCCGTCACCCCTCAGTGAGATCCGAGACCGGTGTGATGCCGGTGTTGATTGTCGCTCTGAATCCAGTCTTTGACGACAACACAAGTTTCTCAGTTTTGTGCTTTAAAGGGGTGGTAAACCACGATTTCACTTTTCTAACTTTAGCTAGTGTGTAATGTTGCTGTTTGAGCATAAACAACATCTGCAAAGTTACAAAGTTTAAAGCAAAGGGAGATATTTGCTTTTAAAGAAATCAATTTCTAAGGACTACAGCAAACGGCCGCTAGGGACTACTACACATTCCTCCAGGGTTGCTGACATCACCAGCCCCAATATTTACATAAACCCCTCCTAAGGGGGGGGGGGGGGGGTCATTTTGTATTGCCGCGGGGAATAGTTGTTGTGGTAGGCTAGTTAGTAGGCTGGAGTGTTGTTGCCAATACTGATGAAACGCTGTTATTTTCATCCGGATTGCAGGTCCACTTTGTTCAGCCTTCCTAGGGACGTTGCAGTGCGTTTAACATACAACGTTATATGCATGCGTGTATGAGACAGAGGGGAACAGATCGCATTTGCAGCAGATATATGTCATAAATCAAAGCACGAGACAGACAGGGGTCGGAGGAGAAGACCGAAAAATGTGACATAATGGACAATATTCGTCTGTATTTGCAATACACGAGCCACGGTTCAGCTGCGTGAGACAAACACTGCCAGTGTGAGACAGCACATTTCACAGAGGAAAGCTTCCACAATCTTTGCGAGTTCAATGCAGGATTCTTACAACGACTTGTCCTGAAAGATGGATTTAAAAACAGAAGCTGTTTACGGGCCACAACCTGTAAGTAAGATTTATTTTCGTCTATGTGTTTTCCTGTAATAGTTCGTATTGTTAATTGTACGTTGTAGCAAGGAAGCACACAGATGACAACGCTGTTTGGCTCTGCAAACCAGTTTGTTAAATGCTCATTCATACTTAACGTTATCCGACAAACACCTAACGTTACAAACTTTTAAAAATCTCAACAGCAAACTTGGCATTAGTGTAAATTATTCTTTGATTAGAGCTTTTATGTATTGTTTATCTACAGGCATGCTAAACATGGTTCTGTGTTTGATTTGGATACTATAGTAAAGCCAATGTTTATTGTTCGTTCTTGCGACAGATATCTGGCAAATCGTTGTAAAAATACAAAAGTAACGGTGCCATTCAGTAGCGATCACTATAGATCCGCAGTCTTTACTCTTGAGGACTGAACAGGTTCTGCTCGATTAGCTTCACTAAAATTGTCTGAGCCCATTGCGTATTTTTGAGGGACCGGCTTCATACAACCCGGAAACCATCAGACCGTTTTTACAATGAGGGACAGAGCAGTGTAGAATAAAAGGTAAAATATATGAAAAATAATGCAATTTTTTAAAAACGAAGCATGAACACATGTTACAGTGCACCCCACAAACACAATCAAGCCTTCGAAAGAATATGTTTTACCACCCCTTTAATGAAACTTACCCACATTCAAGTGTTGATTAAAAAAAATGCGAAGCCTTCATTTTCTGGGGGCCATAAAACGTTTGTGAAAATGATCAAAAATACTGGCGGTGGCTGGAAACTGGCAGGGAAAGAGTTAAAAAGAGTTTAAACGTTTTCTGTGATTCAGGTCATACTTAGAAGGGAGAGGTTATTATGTGAGTATAGGTGACCATAAGTCTGAGTGGACATCCATGACATGCGGAGTCCCACAAGGGTCAATTCTTGCACCACTCCTATTCAACCTGTACATGCTCCCACTGAGCCAAATAATGAAAAATAACAAAATGGCTTACCACAGCTATGCTGACGACACTCAGATCTACTTAGCCCTATCACCTAATGACTACAGCCCCATTGACTCTCTGTGCAAATGCATTGAAGAAGTTTCCTCAGTTTCTTCAGTTACTTTCTTCAGTTAAACAAAGACAAAACTGAAATCACTACATTTGGAAACAAAGATGAAATTCTCAAGGTGAGCGCATATCTTCAAAATCAAATCAAATCAAATCACTTTATTGTCACACAGCCATGTACACAAGTGCAACAGTAGGTGAAATTCTTGGTGCAGTTCCGTAGTAGTAGTCACGACATGACATGTACAACATTTAAAGCAGCATCAGATTACACATCTGATGCGCCCACAATTACTCACAGCACAGTAAACTCTACAATAAACAATAAATAATTTACACAATGTGAGTGTAGTTCTCACAGCTTTAACCAATATACACATACTTACAATATACATACTTTAAACAATGTACACTAAACATACATTAAACAGTATACATTAAGCTATAGTAATAATAATATGCAATGTACAGTATACATTATTATTCACAGTAGAGATCCAATGTACAATAGGTGCTATATGATAAATAATAAATGATAAATAAATGTGTATATAATGTGTGTGTATCTACAGTGGGTTGTGCTGAGTGATATTCTGTCCAGTGTGTGTTATGATCCTGATGGATCAGGAGTTAAGTAGTCTGATTGCTTGTGGGAAGAAGCTGTTCTGGAGTCGGCTGGTGCGTGTTCTAATGCTGCGGTACCGTCGGTCTGCCTGATGGCAGCAGTGAGAGCAGCCCATGGTTCGGGTGGCTAGAGTCTCTGATGATTCTCTGAGCTCTCTTCACACACCGCCTGGCGTAAATGTCCTGGAGGGAGGGAAGCTCACCTCCGATGATGCAGCTGGCCGTGCGCACTACCCTTTGCAGGGCTTTGCGGCTGCGGGCGGTACTGTTGCCGTACCAGGTGGTGATGCAGCCAGTCAGCAGGCTCTCTATAGTGCTGGTGTAGAAGCGTGTGAGGATGTGGCGGCTCATTCCAAACCTCCTCAGCCGTCGCAGAAAGAAAAGGCGCTGATGAGCCTTCTTCACAACGGCCTCGGAGTGGACGGACCATGAGAGTTCCTCTGTGATGTGGACACCAAGGAACTTGAAGCTGCTGACTCTCTCCACCGGTGCTCCATCGATGGTGATGGGGCGGTGTTCTCTCTCATTCCTCCTGAAGTCGACCACCAGCTCCTTGGTCTTGCTGACGTTGAGGGAGAGGTTGTGCTCCTGACACCATCGTGTCAGAGTGTGCACCTCCTCTCTGTAGGCCGTTTCATCATTGTCAGTGATGAGACCTACCACCGTCGTATCGTCAGCAAACTTGATGATGGTGTTGGAGCTGTGGGTTCCCACACAGTCATGTGTGTACAGGGAGTACAGGAGTGGGCTGAGAACACAGCCCTGAGGGGCTCCAGTGTTGAGAGTCAGTGATGAGGAGATGTTACTGCCCATTCTGACCACCTGGCGTCTGTTTGACAGGAAGTCCAGGATCCAGCTGCATAACAAGCTGTTTAAGCCTAGAGCCCGGAGTTTAATGTCAAGTATGGAGGGCACAATGGTGTTGAATGCTGAGCTGTAGTCTACAAACAGCATTCTCACATATGTGTTCCTCTTTTCCAGGTGGGAGAGAGCAGTGTGAATTGTTGATGAAATGGCATCATCAGTGGAGCGGTTTGTGCGGTATGCAAACTGCAGTGGGTCCAGTGAGGGGGGGAGAACAGAACAGATGTGGTTTCTGACTAGTCTCTCAAAGCATTTGCTGATGATGGGGGTCAGAGCAACAGGACGCCTGTCGTTTAAGCAGAGTGTTTTTGATTGCTTCGTTACAGGAACAATGGTGGACGTTTTGAAGCATGTGGGGACCACAGACAGGGAGAGGGACAGGTTAAAGATGTCCGTAAAAACTCCAGCCAGTTGGTGCGCGCACGCTCTGATCACGCGGCCCGGAATGCCGTCTGGACCCGCAGCTTTACGGACGTTCACCCGCTGGAAGGATCGGGTTACATCCGCTAAAGATACGGAGAGTGCACTAACCTCTGTATCTTCAGCCGCGAGCTCTCTCTCCGCGAGGGCGGTGTTAGTTCCCTCAAAGCGAGCATAAAAGGTAGGGGTGTAACGATTCATCTACTACATCGATGTATCGATTTATTTTCCTACGATCTAACTACATCGATCTGTGCTCGGCAAGTTGGCCTTCCGGACGACATATATCGATCTAACATCGTTTTAAAAGGTAATCAATCGATTGTATCGATCATAGGAAATAACGCATTGGATTTAAGCACGTCAGACTTTAAATGGATGTTTTTTCTTAGCACTTTTAATGATAACGGCGTTAAACGTTACTCGATTCATTCTGCCTATCTGTGACATCAACGCACGCAGCAGCGCTAAGAAAACAAAACATAGCGGCGGATGGCAGAGGAGAAGCCAACCAGCGAGAAATGATCAAGCCACCAGGAGAAAGAGCTACCTGTACTTTCAACCCTTGCTAAATGTTACCTGTGCATTCCTGGGACCAGTGTGCCAGCAGAGCGAGTTTGTAGTGCTGCTGGCGACATAGTGAACGCACAGAGAAGTGTTCTGCGGTCAGATCATGTTGAATCAGTGGCGATTTTTTTAAGACTGCAAGGGAAGCTCGGCTTCCCTTATAATGTCACAAAATTAATGGTCAAATATGTACTATTGTATTAACATTTTATTGACTAAAAATGCGTTAGAAAACGTTCATCTCAAAGACGAGTTCGTTCAGAATCAGTTACATATAGCAGGTGGGCTGACTCGATTTCCTTCTCATACATTCCCGCAGCGTCACAGTGCATTTCCCTATTGAAGCCCAGCGTCCATTGACTTCAATGGGGCTGCTGTGAACTTTTTTTTAAGCGCTTCGAAACTAGACGGTCATTGGATAAACGCTGCGATTATGTCCCGCCCACGGACGCTCAGCGTCTCTGGGGGTGAATGGGGAGTGGGCTGGCCCGGACTCCGAGCTTCTGCGTGATGATTGGAGGGTCTGTCGAAAGACTGCATCTCCCTTTGACTGACAGCGATTCTGTACTATAAGGAATCACTGAAGCTATTCGCGCTCAGTCCCATTGTGGATTTCTCAAGTTCAGTCGAAATAAAAACTGCTGCAACCTATTTCTTTGATATTTGCTTGGCGAAATTGCTTGATTTTCATCATACATTTCACACAATTATACACCACATTCCTTGTTTCAGTTTTACAGAGTTTAATATTTTTTTTTTAGATCGTTCATTCATTCATTCCTTCATTCATTCATTCATTCATTCATTCATATAACGTTAGTAGGCTAGGCTAGCGTCGTGGGTGAAACTTTCTTGAAAAGGAACGTAGGGCAGAATTTACTTTTAAATAAATAGACAATTTTATGATGTAGGCCGAAAATGAGCTTCCCCTCTCTGACAGACCAGTAGCCGCCACTGATGTTGATATTTTTGAAAAAGAAATATGTAGAGTCATTGAAGAGTAGTTGGTTACATTTTATCTTTTGTTAAATATTGTTTGTTTATTAAACTGAGAGTAGTAGCAGGTTTCGCCAGTTTATTCAACCTGAAGAAATGTTGGTTGCACTTTATTTTTGATATTAATATTGTATTTGTATTATTTTAATGTTGAAAAACAACAGCAAAAGTAACAGGTACACCTACTATTAATTAAACCTGAAGAGAAGTTAGTTGCACTTTATTTTTGATATTAATATTGTAATATTAATATGTTGGATAACAAAAGCAGAAGTAGCAGGTTGTTGAAATGTTGGTTGCACTTACTGTGCTTTTATTGAAAATGTATTAAATATTGAAAATGAGAGCAGAAAAGGTTAACTTCCTGTTAATTCAACCTAAACTGTTGGTTGCACTTTATTCAAATAAAATTTGAATGCATTTGCCAGTAATTGTTGTTTACTTGTTTGTTTATATCCATAATTAATTGATACCTGATTCCCTTACAAGAAACAACAGGAATCTAGGAAACTTCACCTGCACTGACCAGTATCCAGATATTTATTTCAGTCACACAATTTTTGGCTAAAAAGTTACTGAATCGATTTCAAGTCACTGAATCGTTTCGGATCGTATCGTTCTAAATGAACCAAAATCGTCCTTGAATCGTATCGACAACCTCAAATCGTGATACGAATCGAATCGTTATTAAAACGAATCGTTACACCCCTAATAAAAGGTGTTTAGCTCGTCCGGGAGAGAGGCAGCGGTATTCACGGTGGAGTTTGTGTTCCCTTTATAGTCCGTGATGGTGTTAATTCCCCGCCACATGCTTCTGGAGTCGGTGGTGTTGAACTGCCCTTCAATCTTGTCCCTGTACTGGCGTTTTGCTGCTCTGATGGTTTTCCGGAGGGCATAACTTGCTTGTTTATGCTCCTCCGCATTACCGGAGTTAAAAGTGAAGGTCCGCGCATTGAGTGCCGCGCGAACATCCCCATTTAGCCACGGCTTCTGGTTAGGGTACAGCCGTATTGTTTTGGTCGGAACAACGTCTTCTACGCACTTCCTGATGAAACACGTTACGCTATCAGCGTAGACCTCAATGTCGTCATCAGAGGCCGACCGGAACATCTCCCAGTCCGCGTGATCAAAACAGTCTTGTAGCATAGAGTCTGATTGGTCCAACCAGCACTGGATGGTTCTGAGGGCGGGTGCTTCCTGTTTCAGTCTCTGCCTGTATGCGGGCAAAAGTAGGATGGAAGCGTGATCCGATTTGCCAAATGGTGGGCGCGGGAGTGATTTGTAACCATCCTTGAAGGGAGAGTAACAATGATCCAGAACGCGGTTCCCTCGCGTGTTGAAGCTAACATGTTGGTGGTATTTAGGTGCAATGCGTTTGAAGTTGGCTTTGTTAAAGTCCCCGGTCACAATAAACGCAGCCTCAGGATGCGCGGTTTCCTGCTCACTCACTGTCCTATACAGTTCCTTTAGTGCCCGGTCTGTGTCGGCTTGTGGGGGAATATGCACAGCTGTGATGATGACCGCTGTGAATTCCCTCGGTAGCCAGAATGGTCGACACAGAACCATGAGAAGTTCCAGATCAGGAGAACAGAAAGACTTAATAGAATGTACAGGCTAAAGGCTAAAGGTCTAAAATCAAAAAATCAAGTCAGGAATCTGGGTGTGATTCTGGAGTCAGACCTGAGTTTCAGTTGTCATGTCAAAGCAATAACAAAATCAGCATACTATCATCTCAAAAATATTGCAAGAATTAGATGCTTTGTTTCCAGACAAGACTTAGAGAAACTCGTTCATGCTTTTATCACCAGCAGGGTGGACTATTGTAATGGTCTTCTCACCAGCCTTCCCAAAAAGACCATTAGACAGCTGCAGCTCATACAGAACGCTGAATTGAACGCAGAAAATATGACCATATCACACCAGTTCTCAGGTCTTTACACTGGCTTCCAGTTACATTTAGGATTGATTTTAAAGTACTATTACTTGTATATAAGTCACTCAATGACCTAGGACCTCAATACATTGCAGATATGCTGATTAAATACAAACCCAACAGATCACTCAGATCATCAGGATCAAGTCAATTAGAAATACCAAGGGTTCACTCAAAGCAAGGAGAGTCTGCTTTTAGCTATTATGCCAGCCGTAGCTGGAACCAGCTTCCTGAACAGATCAGATGTGCTCCAACTGTAGCCACTTTCAAATCCAGACTCAAAACACATCTGTTTAGCTGTGCATTTACTGAATGAGCGCTGTGCTACTGTACGTCCGACTGATTGCACCTTATCTTATGCATTTACTGCTCTGTGCTTTGTCCGAACTGCTTGCACTTTAATTATGTTTCAATTTAACCCGGTTGTTATTTTTAGTTTTAATTACACTTTTTATTTATATATATACATTTTTTTTATTTTTATTTTATTCACTTATGAATATTTTAACTTCATTTCTGTGTAAAGCACTTTGAATTGCCACTGTGTATGAAATGTGCTATACAAATAAACTTGCCTTGCCTTGTGCAGTTTATGATGAGCTTGTAGAATCTGCTTGCATAAACAAGACTTGGCATAATGCCAACATGTTGTTTTAAAATTCACCAGGACATGCCAAACGATTTACAATAATGTTTAAATTGGTGTTGAAAATATAGTGATGTTCCACTGGTATTGTTATGGATTTGTCTTGTGTTTATTTGATTGCTGATGATAGCATATTAGCAGTGAAATGCTTTCTGATTATTATCAGCACTGTGACTGATATAAAGTATTACAGTAATTTCAGAGGAGGTTCCTGAAATGAGTTAGCTGATTAAAACTCCTCTCATACTGTTACTCGTCAGACTGATCAACCAGTTCCTTTAGTTTCTTACCTGCTATTGAACTTGAGTGTCATCTTGTGCCTCCTGCCTCTTACATGCACACAATACTGTCACATGTCGTCTGTGTAGTTCTGTGTGTCCTGCTGATTAGTTTCCATGGTGTGTAATTATTTAATTCCTCAGCCAGCTGTTCCCATTTAGTTCCCTCATTTACCTTGTGTATATATTCTCCCTGTTTAGTTCTGTCGTAGTCGGTTATTGTTCGTGTATACTCGTTCCTGTGTACGTTCTGAGCACCTGCTTGTTGAATTAAAACTTGTGCACAGTTTGGAATCGACTTTCGTCTGTCTCCTTCATCTCCAGGTTTGTGACAAATAACACTGATAACTCACAAAAATCAGCTTATGGAATGAATCTGTTGTCCCAGTTTACATGTAAACCGATAACCTGGCAATGCAAGGAAACCACGTTTATGAGACCTTTTGATAAATCGGGTTATTCCCTTGGTGTCTGACTGCAAGAATTGCGTTTATGTCAGTTGTGATGTTAAATAAAGCATTATAAATCCAGGAGTTTTCCAGCATCTCAGCGGGAAACTTACAGACTCATATTTTCTCCTCTCATGCTGTTACAGATGCAGATTTTGACTGAACCGCCTCTACTTCTTTGTCATTTCTTGGGTCCAGAAAGAGTCAGAGTTTCTCTTTCTTTTTTTAATTTTTCTGGATTCCGTATTTTGTCCATTTTACTTTTTTGGGACTTCATTTTAATGGTTAAATTAAATTTTAGTAATCAAAGCATGTCTAATTAATTGAAATAATGAAACATACAATGTAACAACAATTTATTCAAAGTTTTACAAACAATACATGTTTAGGGCCTATGAAATGTTTTTTTTTTTATTGAATTCTTTTTATTTTTTATTTGTTTTACTAAATTATGTCATTTTAATGGGTTAATTAAATGTCAATAATCAAAGATCATGTCTAAACTTAAAAACATCAATTTTCTTTTTCAATTCTATTAAAATATTTAATTATGTAAATATTTTCAAAAATTATGTGTATATTTTTAGAGTGATAATTTATATTCTTAGAGTGTAGGAAACATTGCTGTCCATTGTTGAATCCAGTTGTCATTAGTAATGTCTCATTCCCATAGATCAGTGCAGTCCCTAAATGTTTCTTAATCAACAGAAAGGATCAGTAGTTTTTGGTTGTGCCCTCTGTGTGGAGCACATGTTCCCAACAGTCAATCCCAGGAAAAACAGCTGCAGCTCCCAGAATTCCTGGAGTGTGTGTGGCACAAACCAAACACTGTCCCTCGCCGGAGATGCTTTGAATGCCTCTTTGTGTACAGTGATTAATTTCATGTAGCAAAACGCATCTTTGATTGTGTACACTGGAAAAAAATGGTGCAAAACTATTTTCACGAAATTTCTAGGAAATTTTACAATGAATTGCAAACACATTTTGACATACATTGCAAAAAAATATATTTTCTGATTCAATATTTTTGTCTCATTTTCTAAATTCATCTAAACATTCTTAAATCAAGATACATTTACTGGAGAAGCAAAATTACTATAGATATTAAGTTTTGTTTTCTGAAAATCAAGTGATTCAGCCAGTGAGGTAAGAAAAAAATATATTGTTTTTCCCTTTGAATCAAGTTGATTTTTCGTAATAAACTTAAGATATTAAATATGTTGTTTATTGTAAAGTATGTCTAAAATAAATATATATATATATATATATATATATATATATATATACACACTACCGTTCAAAAGTTTGGGCTCAGTCATTTTTTTGGTCTTTATTTAAAAATAATAATGAATACTTTTATTCAGCAAGGATGTGTTAAATTGATAAAAAGCGATTTACCGTATATGGTTATAAAAGATTTCTGTTTTGAACAAATGCTTTTCTTTTTTACTTTTTATTCATCATATAATCCTGAAAAAAGTATCACAGTTCAAAAAATATTAAGTTCAGGTTTCAACATACAAATAACAAAAATCATCATATTAGAATTTCTGAAGCATCATGTGACACTGAAGACTGGAGAAATGATGCTGAAAATTCAGCTTTGATCACAGGAATAAATTACATTTTGAAATGTATAAAAATATTCAAAACCATTATTTTAAATTGCAATAATATTTCACAATATTACAGTTTTTTTACAGTGTATCTTTGATCAAATAAATGCAGGATCGATAAGCAGAAGAGACTTCTTTCAAAAACATTAAAAATAGTAAGGTTTCCAAACTTACTGTATATACACATATTAGGGCTGACAAATGATGAATCACGATTATTTGCATCCAAAATAAAAGTTTGCGTTTATAAAATATATATGTGTGTACTGTGTATAATTATTATGTATATTTGAATACACTCACACGTAGACCCTGGACCACAAAACCAATCATAAGGGTCATTTTCAATTTATTTGAGATTTATACATAACATGAAAGCTGAATAAATAAGTGTTCGGATAGGATAGGACAATATTTGGCAGAGACAACTATTTGAAAATCTGGAATCTGAGGGTGCAAAAAAATCTAAATATTGAGAAAATCGCCTTCAAAGTTGTCCAAATGAAGTCCTTAGCAATGCATATTACTACTAATAATATTTTTTTTATATATTTACGGTAGGAAATGTACTAAATATCTTAATGGAACATGATCTTTACTTAATATCCTAATTATTTTTGACATTCAAAAAATATATAATTTTGACCCATACAATGTATTTTTGGCTATTGCCACAAATATACCCCGTGAGACACATGACTGGTTTTGTGCTCCAGGGTCAGATATGAAAGAAAAATGTGCATGTATATAGTGTGTATAGTATATACATATACATTTACACACTTTTCAATAAACAAGACTTAATATCTTTAGCAAGACAGTCTTTTTTTGTTGTTGCGGTGTATAAAGACTGAAATAGCATTTTCTTATTGTTCCTGTTTACAACATTTGACTGATATTCCTGATTGAGCTTTGTTTAGCAAGCACCTGCTAATAAATTAAACTCAAAACTTTTCTAAATGTTACTTTTCCAAATAACCCACAGCTCTGTGTCAGTGCAGATACTTTCAGATGTCACGGCTGACAGACTCTCTATGTTTGTTTTTTTCTGACATACGGCCGTCAGTAAACACTTCCTGTCTGACATGCCAAGAGCTCAGATCCAGTGACGGGAGAATCCGCAGGCCAGCGCGGGTGGGCTGACAGCAGTGTCTCTCTCCAACATGGCATGCGGTAGTATTAAGCGCATTATTTTTAACATATTGTTTACCATCTCGATTTAAATCCACCCAAAGTCTGCCTCGCACCGGACACCTCTATATTCCGTCGCTGTCCTCCACGTAAAGCGCTTGTCAGCGGGTAGGCGTGCGAACATGTTATAGTTTCACTGTGTGATTAAGTGCAGTTCCTGTGTGTTTCAGCGCGAGCGGGAGGCTGTTCTGGTCATTCGTCAGATACTGAATGTGACACAATTAGCGTCACAAATGCAGTAGAATGTAATGCCTGTACTTTGGCTGCCAAGATGTGCCCAGCCGTCTGCATTTTGATCATTACAAATAATAGGCTCTCCTCAGGGTGAAATTAACCCACTGACAGGTTTGCAGAGAGGATCTTGGGAAATGAGGCGTACTAAAAGACTAATAGGTAGACGTCCATGGAGCTAAAACTCAATGTTCTTTGTCTCTTAAGCTGTAGTTTTGCTACCAAGAGCATCTGTGCCGTGCTTTGTTACAGGTTTGGGGTAATGTCTTTTGTATTTAAAGGAGAGTTCAGAACTTATTAGTTGAGAGGGAAATCATTCAGTCATTGGGTGTGGAGAAGGACTTTGGGAATCTTGTCAAGATCAAATGACCAGTGAGTACAGTCAAGGCTTGAAGTGCGAATATAGAGCGTTTCTCAATACCAAGTACGCAAAGTTTGGAACTACGTTCTTGGTAGTTCGGACTTGCCAAGAACGAACTCCCAAGGATGGGAGGATGCAAGTCCGGTGATTCTGCAAGTGGAACAGCAACCGAAACGATTTGCAAGGAACAAATGATAGATCCATGAGACCAAAGATCACCCATTAAATCTACACAAGATGAATTCTTTCTCATGTTTAACCACTACAGAGACATCAGAGCCAGTTGAAGCTTGCTGGTTGGTGTGAGATGCATTCTGGGATACCTGTCTGTCTCAAGTCACCTCTCGATGCATCCTCGATAAAAGGGGCGGATCAAGAACTAGTGTTGTAGTCAAGACTGCACTGCAGTGGTGGTACAGAAGATGCATCTGAATTGCAAATGCATAAATAATGTTGAGAATAACGTTTTAAAAATAAATGATTGAATGTTTGTATAAAAGCAATATCATGTTTGCATTCTCAAATTTGTGAAAACAGCTTTCTTGCTCTTGTGATGTTGCTTGATTATAGCAAAATCCAGATCTCGTACAAGTACTTTTTTTGCAACAATATCTTGAATTTTGTGAGCATTTGTATTACTTTTTGGTGACCTTTGACACAATCCCTCATTAATTTCTGAACCGGCACAATAAATCAAATTAGAAATAAGTTATTGATTGCATCTGAAGCAGTGAGTTTTACATCCAATCACAGTAATGGTGTTAATACATAAATCATACAATGCACAGGCAATTTAGTAACATCCCAGCAGTTGTGGTCTTGAAACAAAATACAGAGTCCTCTAAAGCCGGGTGCACACTGTGCGATTTCTAATAGTCCTTTATGTTTGTTCCTTGTCAGACTGTATCTCCGCTTTAAGCCAAGTCACACTGTAAGATCTAAGTTGTCATTAATGTCAGACTGTACGATAGTCGAGGCGCGCTAAAAACGGACGCACGCAAGAAAACTCATCCAGAGTTTCATCAATCAATCACACACGTTCGGTGACAGTGAGCTGCATACACACGGGACTGAAATGGTGGCTTACCAAAAAATCTCTAGCGTTTATTTTGGTCATGGTTTGTCTTGAAAAACGAAGATAATTTGACGGTCATTATAGGAGAAGTCACAATGCAGAATTGTGCGCCAAATCTTCTGACACTGACAGAATTTCGTCTGAGGTAAAATTTGATTGCAGCGGTCATAAATCGGCTGCCGGGGAACATGTCAAACTAACGGTTAAATACTTCAGATTTTAGCCTAGGATCAGAGGAATCTTTTAGG
Organism: Romanogobio albipinnatus; assembly: GCA_023566225.1. NCBI lineage: Eukaryota > Metazoa > Chordata > Actinopteri > Cypriniformes > Gobionidae > Romanogobio > Romanogobio albipinnatus. The sequence goes on from CM042254.1 coordinate 41,292,692, forward strand.
ATTTGCAAAATTTGTCTCAGACAGCCAAATCGTGGCCAAAATCGCACAGTGTGCACCCGGCTTAAGTCTGAGACCAAGACAAGACAAGACCGGCTATACACTCACCAGCCACTTTATGCAGCTGTTCAACTGCCTGTTAACGCAAATATCTAACCAACCAATCACATGGCAGCAACTCAATGCATTTAGGCATGTAGACAGGGTCAAGACGAAATGCTGAAGTTCAAACTGAGCATCAGAATTTAAGTGGTTGTTTTTAACGCACAGGTACTTCAGTGAGAAACGTTTGGCGTCGTACACAGGCGTGTTGGGTATGGGAATGTTACCGTCATGATGAAATTATAATGGGATATGATTTTGCCATCATGACATGTTGGAGTGTGATTCTCAATTTAATCAGCCGCCATAACTTGATTTACATTTATAAAAAATTTTATTTACACTATTTAGACACGGTTGGACACGTTACCCAAACCCTAAACCTACCCATGTGTGTATTATATGATATAAAACACAGGATATTACAGGCAGCTACGACTACAGACACAATTTATTCACAAAGTACAAATATAAAGTATTGCTAGGCCAAACGATTGATTTGTGCGAAGCAAATTTCCAAAAGCAATCAGTGTTTCCATCCGCAGAAGATCATGCACACATAACTGCCACCCAAAGAAATGTTACGTCAGCTTTGATAGTGAAATGTCATTGGCTCGCGTGTGTCTCTTGACCAATTGTGTCATTACGTCAGCTTTGATAGTGAAATGTCATTGGCTCGCGTGTGTCTCTTGACCAATTGTGTCATTACGTCAGCTTTGATAGTGAAATGTCATTGGCTCTTGTGTGTCTTGTGACCAATTGTGTCATTACGCCAGCTTTGATAGTAAAATGTCATTGGCTCGTGTGTGTCTCGTGACTGATCGCGTCATTACGTCAGCTTTGATAGTGAAATGTCATTGGCTCTCGTGTGTCTTGTGACCAATTGTGTCATTACGCTAGCTTTGATAGTAAAATGTCATTGGCTCGTGTGTGTCTCGTGACTGATCACGTCATTACATCAGCTTTGATAGTGAAATGTCATTGGCTCTCGTGTGTCTTGTGACCAATTGTGTCATTACGCCAGCTTTGATAGTAAAATGTCATTGGCTCGCGCGTGTCTCGTGACTGATCGCGTCAAATGTCATAGGCATCCTGGCATATCTCCACCTGGAATATGCTTCCCAGTGCACCTTGGTATTCCTGTGATAAGTGGGAGTCCTTCGTCCGTACTAGTCTTACGACAGGGTACTCACACTTACGCAGGGCACTGGAAGACAGCCGAGTGGCCTGATTTTATTGGGACCCCCATTCGTTAGTCACTAACATTACGTCGTAGTGACTGAACGAAAGGGAACGTGACGGTTACGTATGTAACCCTCGTTCCCTGAGGAGGGAACGGAGACGTAACGTCCCTTTGCCACTCCGCAGTGCCGCTGGAACAGCCGGGAGTTCAGTCTTGGCTCCTCAGCAGGTAATGTAATGCGATATTTCCCACGTACTTCCTTATATACCCACACGGTGGCGCAGATTTACGTATGCAAATTCCGCATGCCCATGGCATTGGCACTGCCATTGGGCGTTTTCTAAGATCTCGAAGATGATAGGCTTCTAAGCGAAACCCCCATTCGTTAGTCACTAGCGTTACGTCTCCGTTCCCTCCTCAGGGAACGAGGGTTACACATGTAACCGAGACGCTCTCGTGTGTCTCGTGACCGATTGCGTCATTATGTCAGCTTTGATAGTAAAATCTAATTGGCTCACGTGTGCCTCATGACTGATTGCATCAGATTTGATAATGAAATGTCATTGGCTCTCGTGTGTCTCATGACTGATTGCGTCATTGCGTCAGCTTTGATAGTGAAATGTCATTGGCTCTTGTGTGTCTCGTGACCTATTGCATCATTACGTCAGCTTTGATAGTGAAATGTAATTGGCTCACGTGTGTCTCATGACTGATTGCGTCAGCTTTGATAGTGAAATGTTGTTGATTCTTGTGTGTCTTGTGACCAATTGTGTCATTGCGTCAGATTTGATAGTGAAATGTCATTGGCTCTCGTGTGTCTCTTGACCGATTGATTCATGCTAAAGAGTCGGGTGTATACAGGGCCGGACTGGGACTAAATTTCAGGCTGGGAAATGTCACACCCATCCAGGTCATCCCATACACCCACAACAAATTTTGGAACCATGGAGAACCATGTTTTTGTATGGTCATCACATAAAAAAGGTTTAAATCTTTAGGCTCAGGCCGTGCAAAATAATTAAAGGTTTTCTCTTGAACTGCCCCTTCACTTCACTACTTTTTTGCTACTTTTCGTGTACACATCACTTCTTCTTAAGCAGGTCTAGGAACAGAACTGTCTCAACGTTGTTGTTGCAAAACAACATATTGTAATTTGTTTGCCCAGAACCTAAATTTATATTATAAATTCAAAGTATCACATTAGGACAAATTGTTGCTTTATCTTAAAATGTCTTAAATATATCAACAACTATTTCATGCAAATATATTAAAATACATTATCTAAATTGCTTAAAAATCAAAATTAGTATAATAATAAATACATCATGACAATATCTTAATATAAATACAAAACAAGTTATTGCAGTATTACTAATATTTTTTTTTTGTGTCGTCTGCCCTAGCCCCCTCCAAACGTATAAACAGATGTGAATATCTGTCTGCTAAATTACTACTGTAATTTTACAATAGATAAAGATGTCATTTAGCACAGTTTTTGAATGATGATAGTAATGGAGTGCTACTGCTAACATTTGCTTGCAGTTTAATACTTAGCTACGTTAAAGAAGACAAAACCACAGTAGCCATTTACAGGTGAAACTGACCTGCATTTGAAGCCTGAGGTCCGTAATTTTGCTTTATTTCGCTCCTTCTTCTTTGAGAGCTTTCCCTCAATGTTCTACCTGACCGCTTCCTCGAGTTTGTCACACTGATTATTACTTGAAGCGGTTTGGAGGAGGACACGTGGAGCTCATGCGATCTGAATCATAGCACTTCCAGTCAAGACTAACCCTTTCATGATTTATTGTTGAATGCCGAATTCAGGAATGGTCACTTTAGTGCAAAGGGGCAATTATATATAATTAAAAAGGCAATAATATATAATTAAAATCATTTATTAAGAAAGAGGGCCAAATCAGTTGCCATGCCACCGGGACCATTCCCCCGGTGCTCCCGATGGCCAGTCCGGGTCTGGGTGTATCTTTTGAATGAGATATGACTGAATGCTTGTGTTCACGGAGCGGAGGGATCATCATTTCAGCGATTAAAACATTAAGATTAAATCTGTTCTCCACATAAAGATACTGTATGACTTCAAAAGACTTGGAATGCAACAAGAGTTAATACTTTTATACTGTTTTTTTACAATAAATACCTGTGACTGTACTTTTATTTGCCTGCTATGTGTTTTAAATTGTTGGGGTGATTTCGGTTAGGAGTGGGGTTAGTTGCTCCAAAATATAAAAGTACGCTAAAGGGGTACCATGTGCGTTAAAAAGTGATGCTGAGGGGTCCTGACCAAGCGTCAATATGTGACGAGTTGGGAGTGAGAACGTGTTGTCAAAGCTTGAAGCAGATGAGCTATAGCAGAAGAAGACACACCGATTTTTTTTTTTTCTCTTCATTTTTTGACATTGTCAGCGGAGAACAGACACTGAGGCTGCAATTCACACGGGCTCACCAAAACTGATGCATCTTAGTAGCAACTGACCTATCGGTAAGCCCCGCCCCCCATAGTTACTGTTGCTAACTCGGACAAACAAACAGAGTTGCTAACTGTCTAATGGTGCGTTCACACCAGACGCGAATAAAGCGGTTCACACAAGTGATTTACATGTTAAGTCAATGCAAAGACGCAAATAGACATTCTGCAGCGCAAATGACGCGATTCGTGCGAATTAAGCGTTTGACGAGTTGAAAAATCGGAACTTTGGAAGATATTCGCACCACGTTAACCAATCAGGAGCTTGCTCTAGTAGTGACAACAATGAGGACAAAATCATATGTGGATACTCGGAGCTGTACGATACATCGTCGCACTTTATACTTCGTGCTTTCCTGTAGCTCAAACAGTAGAGCGTGGCGCTAGCAATGACAAGGTCATGGGTTCGATTCTCCGGGGAAAGCAAGAACTGACAAAATGTTAAATGTGTAACTTGAATGCAATGTAAGTCGCTTTGGATAAAAGCGTCTGCCAAATGCATAAATGTAAATGTAAGTTTATAGAAACAGGAATAAAAAGGATCTTGCTTGTAAGAAAGTGAGTGAGGAGGTCGGACAATCTGGTAAGTTGTAAAAAACCCCGTTTTTTTTCTCAATTTGAGCTATACAGGCCTATTGAGACCACAAACTAGTTAAAGCCGGCAAATTGAGCTTATTCGCCGTATTTTAAAACAATCCATGTGAGCCATTTCGCAACGAGACGAGCCGGCTGGCAGAAGCCCCTCCCATGACGCAAATTTGCGTCTGTTGTTTAGTGAATTTCTCGCGCGAATGAAGCGAGTAAACTCAAAATGTTCAAGCATCCAACTACGCGCGAATAACGCGATTTATTTGCGCAAGTCGCGTCTGGTGTGAACGCACAGTTACAATGACAGCTGTCATTGTGAAAACCTTGTCCCAAGATGTTTTTGGACACAGAAGGACCACCTCTCGTTGAGGAGCATTCAAGTGGGACTTAAATGGAGGGATATATAAAAGATTTTAAGATAAATTCTTTTAAAGATAAATATGGTGGGTAGCGAGGGATTACAGATCGCAGATGACAACATCCAGGGTCAACACTATTCATGTATTACAGGGTAAGATTTAATTAATTTACATTTAACCAGTTTAACATGGAGAGGCACTGAAATATAGACCTTAGTATATGTGTACATGATGAGAACAGTTAGCTATTTAGGTTTGTATGTTAACATGGACTCTCTAACTTTAATCTTAACTTAAAGAGATTATGGCAATCAGAAAATCCTCTCAGGATACATGGAATCAGTGTTAAAGTACCCCAGGCACATCCTTTTACCATTTTTGTAGCATAAACACTAGGGCTGTCAAAATTGCTCAAAAAGGACGTTCGAATATTCCCTCTAAAAAAAACACGAATATTCGAACTATTCGAACATCTGGTTGTGCATTTTGTCAATGACGCGCATTACGTCAATAACAGGACAAATTAATACAAAGAGACATAACTACTTGTATAGGTAGTCTATTTAAGTTTAAACATATTTGACAACGTATTACCTACACACAAACAAGTAAATCAACTAATGACCAAGACCGCAGACCTCACTCTCTCACGCCCTCACCCTCACGCTCTCTGCGCATAACGGTTTAAATGAACAAACACATTTTGAGTGCTGATCAAGAGTTTTGTGCAAGCAATTTAAGGTCGCGACTCCCAAATATAGCAGGCTTCATTCAGTGATTGAAACAAATATTAATTGAAGTTTTACAGCATATTGAATGCTCCGAGCGAGCTGTGCTGTGGTAAACATGGAACTTTTCCTTGACATGAAACTGTAAATAATCAAACCAGTGGAAGTAGTGCAAACCAGTGGAAGTAGCCCCAAACCATGGGGGCATGGTTAGAGAGTCGGACTTATAACCGGAAGGTTGCGGGTTCGAGTCTCACGTCCGGCAGGAATTGCCGGTGGGGGGAGTGAATAACCAGTATGGCTGCCCACTGCTCCGTGTGTTTGTTCACTATTGTGTGTGTGTGCACTTGGATGGGTTCAATGCAGAGCACAAATTCCAAGTATGGGTCACCATACTTGGCCACACGTCACTTCACTCACTCACTCACTCACTTCACGCACTCATTTATCCTTTATTCATGCAATATCTATTCAGTCAGTACCTCGGTTCCATTGCTTGACAGAACTCCTTGAAGCCTGCCCCTTCCACGACACTGATCGCTCTCATGTTCTTACAAATGAACAAAATTAATTTCTCTGTTATGGCCTCTTGTCGTGTTGCAGACAAAGAGCTTGTGGCGGGCGATGCAAAGTAAGGGTGGTCCAGTTTGCACATACAAATTAGTTGCTTATATTTACAAAATGAGCCTACAAAAGCATAAACAAGCTCGTTTAATAAAGAAAAGTTCACGAAACTAAGTGAAAACTCATGAAAGTGTTTAGTGAAATCAGGAAACATTTAAGACATCATAAATTTAGTTTTATAAGTTAATGTTACATTAATACATACATTTTGTTCTCATATCACAAGTAATATCAAGGTTTATTTTGATCTGTTTTACATGATTCTTTTGTAGTGTGGTTTTCGGTGTACTAAAATAAATATCGTCACCTGTGTATATTAGCCCACTTCTTCTCAACGCTTTTTCCTGATGGTTTATAGAACAATTACTCCGAGTCGCCCTCTGTCGCTTCAAAGAATAGCACAACGGCGAGCACGTCAAGTATAAACTAAACGCCTCGTCCGTTTGGGGAGGAGCGCGCGCAGTCAGCGGGGGCTCCCGCTGTGGAGCCAGGCGAAAGTATGAACAAGGCTTCAGGCGCGCTAGCCATAGGTGCTAGCGCGCCCACTCGCAAAGCAGACAGCCACGCCTCTACTACCGCGGGCGTTTTTTTCCACATTTAGTTTTATTTGAATATTAATTTTCACCTTCGAAATTCGTTTTTTAAAAACTATTCGAATATATTTTCGAATTAAGAATATTCGTTGACAGCCCTAATAAACACCATGTATGTACAAACCAGAGCTTCGGATCTTCCAATGTTTCTCTAAAGATGTCCAAGTTCCGGACCCTGTGCAACTGATACTCAGCTGCCATTGGCTCATCTGCATTCGAGGGGAGGGGCTTACCGATAGGTCAATTAAGTATAATTTAAACGCCACAGCCGACCTGAGTATTGTTTTTGACCATGTCCATCCCTTTATGACCACCATCTTCTGACGTCACAAAGCTCAAAGCATCTCAAACTGGTGTCTTGGACTAAACTCAAACGACCTCCACAGGCACCAGATCTCAGTCCAATAGAGCGTATTTGGGATGAGCTGGAACGGGAGATTTGCATCATGGATGTGCAGCCGATAAATCTGCAGTAAATGTGTCATGCTATCATGTCACTATAGACCAGGATCTCTGAGGAATGATTCCAGCCAATGGTTTAACTTTTTCAGTTTTTACTGCATTTTTGACCAAGAAGAGACTTCTTTCAAAAACTACCAACTAATGTTTTATCATTGGAGAATTAAAATGATATAGATATCCTTCAGATATTTTTGGGGTCACTGTACGTGGGTTATTGGACGGATCAAGCTATAATATGCACAGAATGTTTTTTGCCAGTAGCCAAAACTGTGACAGGACAGACTGTTTTGTACAGCAAGAATCATTCCCAGTGTTACACACAGATTACTAATGCAATAACCAGAGCAGAACAAACAGAGCCACACTATGCGACGATAGAGGACGAATCAGCACAGACCCTCTGTTAAAAGGCTCTGTTAATAATGATTTGGCTCTTCTGCAATTATTTCAGTTGAACACATCTTGCAAAGCATGTGTTGCTGCTCAATGCCTCATTTGGTCTGATGTGGAGCATGAGTTGAGCGCACCAGGTGGCCTCGCAGCGTCGAGAAAGGCACGGGTCATTATTGCCTCGCAAGCCAATCGTATAGCAATAACTATTAGCTTGATGCCGGCCGTAAAGCAGATACACTCTTCAGGATGGCAGTATTAATAATAAATCGAGTGATTAACATATTTCCCTGTATTCCCAGTGTCCATGACTGGGACAATAAGCATGTCAGATGTTCCAGAGGGATAGTTATCAGTGTTTCGCACAAATATCGATTTCGATCTTGATTCATTATCAATTCATATGTATATAGCCTACAGTACATATAAGGAAAAATAAGTTTGCCTTTTTAGCACTATTTTAAACTTTTCTTGGGTTAAATTATATTTGCTTGCATTCATTAATATTCACTTGTGTGTGCTTATATAGCCTAAGTATCATTAAAAATATTAGGATTTAAGTTTTTAACATTTTAAAATTTCAAATTGAAAGAAATCTAGTGTTCGATCATGTCTAAATATATATTCAAATGCAAAACCTAAAAATAAGTTAGAAGTTATGATCTGCAATAGTTTTTTGAGCAACCAGACTAGATACATGTATATTTATTAAAGAGCCATACAGGCACCTAGTAGGTAAACCATGGCATTACAAATTAAATATATTATTTTTCCATCCACAAAATGACTATAATTTGCCTCTTTGCATTGGAATTCTCTATTTTTACCTTAATTACTACACTAATTGTAATATAAATAAGAAAAATATTATAAGAAAAATATTTTAATTCATTAAATGGTAATTAATGGACCATGTTTATTGCACAAATAGTAGGCCTATTTAGTACCAAAAGATCTCCTCAAATGATTCAATAAATATTATTAACTAAAATATCGAACATTTATTTAATTGAAAAATAGTTAAGGTGTATGGTCACATTTGACCACCAGTGAGTATGAGTGTGACCAATTAGTAAGGAATACCTGAGGGCTAAATACAAGAAAAACATTAACATTAATGTTAACGATTGGATCTCCATCACTCTCCATAATAAAATGATCCTGTAAATATGGCTGACGTAATAATTAATGCACACTATGCTGTACTGTTTACCAAAAATTGCTGCAAATACCTGTATAGTGAAGCTGATTCAAATGTATTGACAGCGCTGGTTTGTGTGGAGCTATTGAGCTCCGTGAACCACGTGATTGCGCGCCGCCGGGAGATGAGCATGTCGCAACTCGGTTATAAACGCTATTTATTGTTTGAATTTCGTATTAAAACTTTTAAAAATGTAAAAGCTTAGACTTTGTTTCATATCAAAAGCAGGTTTGGCAATTTGAGAGCCAGAGATGCACGTGAGTGATAGAGAAACAGAGGGAGAGCAGGGAAAGGACATGCAGCTGAACAAATACAAAATAGTCTTTGTGTGGGAAACACTGATTATGAATTTACAGAAAGAGTGAAATGAGTCTAGTAAGTCCTCAGTCCAGTCGAGGGAAAGTGTCTATATTCTTCGCTTCACTGTCACACACTCCATAGTGCTGCGTTGGTCTTTGGTGAGTTTGGTGGCTTTCCAGACATGACACGTCAGCAAAAACAGCTTGTTCAGTGATTTTGCACAATTCAGCATCCAGAAAGAGACTGTCAGAGATGAACGGTACATGTGTAAATGTCCAGATAGCATCCAGTGACAATATTTCAATCTGTTGATTTCCTCATTTTGATATTCCTCAAATGATTGGCTATTCCCCATCTTACCCATCAACAATTGCAAAATGTAATTGCTCATTAGCTGTTTTGGAAATGGTTGCGAGCTGGGTAACACAAAAACTACCCAAACACTGGGTAGTTACATCTGACCCAGGAGCTGGGTAACACAAAAAACTACCCAAACACTGGGTTGTTACATCTGACCCAGGAGCTGGGTAACACAAAAACTACCCAAACACAGGGTTGTTAAATCTGATCCAGTATCTGGTTACACAAAAACTACCCAAAAACTGGGTTGTTACGTCTGACCCAGGAAATTACCAAAAATTACCCCCAATATTTTTTATAGTTTGTGGTTCAAAGAAGTCAGCAGTTCAGTGCCAGCAACTGCATTATGGAGCTGATCAATATAAAGTTTAGACATCTTTATCTAGTTCACGGATGGGCAGCTTCGATCCTGGAGGGCCCCTGTTCTGCAGAGTTTAGCTCCAGCCCTGATAAAAGTCCCTTAGCTTTCTAGTCATCCTGAAGACATTCAGGTGTGTGTGTGTGTGTGATTAGGTTTGGAGCTAAACTCTGCAGGACAGTGGCCCTCCAGGACAGAAGCTGCCCACCCCTGATCTAGTTCCTCTGAATAATAGTCCAGAGACATGCTGCAGTTCTTTAACAAGGACCCACATGCCACTCAAAGTCTCTGTCTTACTGTTAGAAAGGATGATCATTAGACTAGTGTGTGAAGTTCACAGATGTCTGTGTGGCTGTCGAGGCTGTCGAGATGAGGTTTCTGTCGTTCTCCAGTGGAGATTTCTTTATCATTCGGCTGACAGCTTCCCTTGAGACCACATATAAAGTGGGCAGTAGTGGTGGCACTCATTTCCTACAGTATCACCGTCTTCAGCTGCAAGGTCAAAGGAAGTGCTGCAGAGAGAGAGAGAGACAGAGAGAGAGAGAGAGAGAGAGAGAGAGAGAGGTGGGAGGTGGTGGGTGGGGGTCATTATACATTGATCACTGTGCTGTTTTGCATAAGAAATGCACCTGCACCAAAAACCTCCTGATTTTCCACACATGCTTCTTAATAATGCAGTACATGTACATGAACTTCAGAACAGACTGTTTATTTGCCACAAGAACAGGGCCGGGGGAAATTGTTTCCACGACTTACAGTTTCCGAACACTGTACCGTAAACAACGTTACCATAGCACATCACCATCTTAAATTACCGGCACGGTCCCTGTGGTGTAATCTGAGGTTAAGCGTCTTACTCAAGGGCATGACAGTGATAGCTGTCATAACATCTCCATTTCACTAGTCAATAACAATAGCTGTGAAAATGCACACAGATTCACAAACTCAACTCTGGTTATTTAAAGAGGACCTAGTATGCTTTTTTCCTTGTCATTATTTACTCACTGTCATTTCGTTCCAAGCCTGTAAGACTTTAGTTCATCTTCGAAACACAAATTAAGAGCGTTGATCGCTTTAAATGATGAACAGATTGAATTTAGGCTTTTATTCACATATAAACATTCATCAACACAGGTATAGTAAAAATAAGCTCAAGCATGAGAACCAATGAGGTTCATTCTCGTGTTAAGCAGCATGTTTGAGCTTCCTCAAGAACCAATGAGGTTCATTCTTGTGTTACGCAGCACGTTTGAGCTTCAGCGAGAACCAATGAGGTTCATTCTTGTGTTACGCAGCACGTTTGAGCTTCAGCGAGAACCAATGAGGTTCATTCTTGTGTTACGCAGCCCGTTTGAGCTTCCTCAAGAACCAATGAGGTTCATTCTCATGTTACACAGCCCGTTGGAGCTTCAGCAAGAACCAATGAGGTTCATTCTTGTGTTACACAGCCCGTTGGAGCTTCAGCAAGAACCAATGAGGTTCATTCTGATGTTACACAGCCCGCTGGAGCTTCAGCAAGAACCACTGAGGTTCATTCTTGTGTTACGCAGCCCGTTGGAGCTTCAGCAAGAACCAATGAGGTTCATTCTTGTGTTACACAGCACGTTTGAGCTTCAGCAAGAACCAATGAGGTTCATTCTTGTGTTACGCAGCCCGTTGGAGCTTCCTCAAGAACCAATGAGGTTAATTCTCGTGTTACGCAGCACGTTTGAGCTTCCTCAAGAACCAATGAGGTTCATTCTCGTGTTATGCAGCACGTTTGAGTTTCAGCAAGAACCAATGAGGTTCATTCTTGTGTTATGCAGCACATTTGAACTTGAGCAAGAACCAATGAGGTTAATTCTCGTGTTATGCAGCACGTTTGAGCTTCCTCAAGAACCAATGAGGTTCATTCTCATGTTACACAGCCCGTTGGAGCTTCAGCAAGAACCAATGAGGTTCATTCTTGTGTTACGCAGCACGTTTGAGCTTCAGCAAGAACCAATGAGGTTAATTCTCGTGTTACGCAGCACGTTTGAACTTCCGCAAGAACCAATGAGGTTAATTCTTGTGTTACACTGCACGTTTGAGCTTCAGCAAGAACCAATGAGGTTAATTCTCGTGTTGCGCAGCACATAGAGCTTCCTCAAGAACCAATGAGGTTCATTCTCATGTTACGCAGCACGTTTGAGCTTCAGCAAGAACCAATGAGGTTCATTCTTGTGTTATGCAGCACGTTTGAGCTTCAGCAAGAACCAATGAGGTTCATTCTTGTGTTACGCAGCACGTTTGAGCTTCAGCAAGAACCAATGAGGTTAATTCTCGTGTTACGCAGCACGTTTGAGCTTCAGCAAGAACCAATGAGGTTCATTCTTGTGTTATGCAGCACGTTTGAGCTTCCTCAAGAACCAATGAGGTTAATTCTCGTGTTACGCAGCACGTTTGAGCTTCAGCAAGAACCAATGAGGTTCATTCTTGTGTTACACAGCCCGTTGGAGCTTCAGCAAGAACCAATGAGGTTCATTCTTGTGTTACGCAGCACGTTTGAGCTTCAGCAAGAACCAATGAGGTTAATTCTCGTGTTACGCAGCACGTTTGAGCTTCAGCAAGAACCAATGAGGTTCATTCTCGTGTTACACTGCACGTTTGAGCTTCAGCAAGAACCAATGAGGTTCATTCTCGTGTTACGCAGCACGTTTGAACTTCCGCAAGAACCAATGAGGTTAATTCTCGTGTTGCGCAGCACATAGAGCTTCCTCAAGAACCAATGAGGTTAATTCTCGTGTTACACAGCACGTTTGAGCTTCAGCAAGAACCAATGAGGTTAATTCTCGTGTTACACTGCACGTTTGAGCTTCAGCAAGAACCAATGAGGTTCATTCTCGTGTTACGCAGCATGTTTGAACTTCCGCAAGAACCAATGAGGTTAATTCTCGTGTTGCGCAGCACATAGAGCTTCCTCAAGAACCAATGAGGTTCATTCTCATGTTACGCAGCACGTTTGAGCTTCATCAAGAACCAATGAGGTTAATTCTCGTGTTACACTGCACGTTTGAGCTTCAGCAAGAACCAATGAGGTTAATTCTCGTGTTACGCAGCATGTTTGAACTTCCGCAAGAACCAATGAGGTTCATTCTTGTGTTATGCAGCACATTTGAACTTGAGCAAGAACCAATGAGGTTAATTCTCGTGTTACGCAGCACGTTTGAGCTTCAGCAAGAACCAATGAGGTTAATTCTCGTGTTACACTGCACGTTTGAGCTTCAGCAAGAACCAATGAGGTTCATTCTCGTGTTACGCAGCATGTTTGAACTTCCGCAAGAACCAATGAGGTTAATTCTTGTGTTACACTGCACGTTTGAGCTTCAGCAAGAACCAATGAGGTTAATTCTTGTGTTACACTGCACGTTTGAGCTTCAGCAAGAACCAATGAGGTTAATTCTCGTGTTGCGCAGCACATAGAGCTTCCTCAAGAACCAATGAGGTTCATTCTCATGTTACGCAGCACGTTTGAGCTTCAGCAAGAACCAATGAGGTTCATTCTTGTGTTATGCAGCACGTTTGAGCTTCAGCAAGAACCAATGAGGTTAATTCTCGTGTTACGCAGCACGTTTGAGCTTCAGCAAGAACCAATGAGGTTAATTCTCGTGTTACACTGCACGTTTGAGCTTCAGCAAGAACCAATGAGGTTCATTCTCGTGTTACGCAGCATGTTTGAACTTCCTCAAGAACCAATGAGGTTCATTCTCATGTTACGCAGCACGTTTGAGCTTCAGCAAGAACCAATGAGGTTCATTCTCGTGTTACGCAGCACGTTTGAGCTTCCTCAAGAACCAATGAGGTTCATTCTCATGTTACGCAGCACGTTTGAGCTTCAGCAAGAACCAATGAGGTTCATTCTCGTGTTACGCAGCACGTTTGAGCTTCCTCAAGAACCAATGAGGTTCATTCTCATGCATCAAACAGGTTCAGTTAAGCTTCTGTTTATGTTCGTTGATCAATGTTTATATGTGAATAAAAGCCTAAATTCAATTGGTTTATCATATAAGGCGATCAAGTCTCTTCAGACAATTTGGACTAAACCACTCGATTAGTTTTACGATCTCTTTTTGAGGTTTCAAAGTGGTAGTTGTGTGGACTGTCAATGGAGGAACAGCAATTATGGAATTATTATTATTATTTTTTTTTCATTTTTGGGTGAACTAACCCTTTAAGTTTGAAATGTTTGGCTCCTCCGAGCTGAAAAGCGTGACGATTGGTGTTGATCAGTGTGTTGATATTCTGATTTTAAAAGTGTTACTTGACCTGAAAGGTTTGAGAAGTGCTGCTCTGAATGACACTGAATGCAACTGAATCTATTGCAGTGGTGTGTGTTTTCCTCTCACTATGCTAAAGGTTAAATCATACTCATAATCTCTCTGGACACCCGCCATGCTTTACCCAACACATTGTGTTACAGGAACTGACATAACTTCACTCTTCCGCTCTAAGATTTCTAAAGTTGACCTTGCTCATTGATTGAAATACGATGTGGAATTAATAAGAGACTTTCTGATATTAGTTGTATTATGTGTTTTTCAGTGCTCAATCAATTGAAAGCCCAATGAAATTGAAGTACAGCATGTCCACCTAGCTCTAATGCAGCGCACTAATCCAGAGCCCAGGGGGACGGAGAGATTAGCCCGGATTTACCGTTTTCATGAAGGCAAAAATTACATTATGAATAGAAACTCATTGGCTAGATCAGCATTGCAGGGGGAGGATGGTGCCACCGTGCTGTATGTCTATAGTCCTCACTTTTAATATTGCGCACTTTGATGAACCTTGAGACAAGTTTTCAGCTGTTTGCTGAAGTGACGTCCATGAAACTAAAAGGTACACGCGGTCCTGTAAGCTCTTTAAAAATGCCGGAATTAGGAAAGGTATTAGAGAGAATTTGACAAAACAATGAAATGACATCTGCGCTGCACTTCGTTAGATGAAGACAACGATCACACGTTCACTGAACACGGTATCGTCTGAAAAGCAAACGTTTTTTTACCCAAGGCTATAGTTTGAGAGTGTTTAAATGGTGCTGGTTCATGCATTTGTTATGTAATTGCAGTGGCATTTATAACCTGTCCATCTGTAACAACTGGCCAGCTTTCAGGTGGACGCAGAACAAGCCCTACAAGGGATCTGGGGGTCAAAGCATTGTTTAATAGAGGAAGTGCTGAGAGCCCGTGACCCTGTCACATGATGCCTATTACTTTAGACAAGCTGTTAAGCAAAAGTGTTCAGTAAATCGGCCTTATGCCTTTTCCAGGGATCCCCAAAGGAGCAGACGCACTAAAAGTAGCTTTTTGTACCTGCTAGCAGTGATTAGAGGCATTTTTTTCAGAGGTCTGGTGCAAAAATACTTCAGTTATGTCATTGACGGGGTGGAATCTGTGACTAATACACACATACAGAAGCTCTTTAGCTCCTATTATATGAATAATCCTCTGAAGTTATGAGTTTGCACTTTCAAGCCATAGCAAAATCACGTGGTTAAAGCAGTAATAGACTTCATAAAGTGCCATGCTTGCTAATACTTCACAATAAAATTTAGTTTATGTGTACTCCGCATACAATGATTTTTTTGTTAGTTGATTACATAATTGCATTAATAACTAATAATTTCTTACTGTACACGTCTGTATAAGTCATTAGTGATGTGACATGCATATAATATATTTCATTATTGATATATAAGAATATATAAGGATAGGATATGTATAGGATATATAGGATATTTAGTAAATATGAAGATAGGATATATAAGGATATATTGGATACACTCTTAAAAACAAAAAGGTTCTATATGGCACCAAAAATGGTTCTTTGCTCGTAATCATAGGGGAACCTTTTTTAGTGCTATATAGCACCAATTTTGGTGCTTCAGTGGTTCTTCAGAGGTTCTTCACCGGTTCTTTGACTAAGGTGCTATATAGCACCTCTGAAGAACTGCTGAAGAACCACTGAAGCACAAAATTGGTGCTATATAGCACTTAAAAAGGTTCCCCTATGATTACGAGCCAAGAACCATTTTTGGTGCCATATAGAACCTTTTTTTTTAGAGCGTATATAAGGATAGCATATATAAGGATATATAGGATATATAAGTATATATAGGATGTATAATGACATGTATAAGGATAGGATATATGAGGATATATACGGATAGGATATATAGGCTATATAAGGATGGGATATATAGGATGTATAATGGCATATATAAGAATAGGATATGTAAGGATATATAGGATATATAAGGAAAGCATATATAATGATATATAAGGATATAAAAGGATTGGATATATAAGGATATGATGTATACGGATATATAGGATATATAAGGATAGGATATATAAGGATATATAGGGTATATAAGGATAGGATATATAATGATATAAAAGGATTGGATATATAAGGATAGGATTTATAAGGATATATAGGATATATAAGGTATATAAGGATATGATATATAAGGATATATAGGGTATATTCTTTTGTCATTTGAATGTTGACAGCGGCACCCTTGTGAAAATGAAGTGCATTATTAAAGTGTAAAGAGAAGTAATATACCTAAGTGTGTACTGAATGTGATGTTTTCAGACACTTAAATGCACATTAATTGAAATCAAATGAAATTGTATTATGGTTTAAATGTATATTTATACAGTATAAAATATAATATAAAAATATAATTTCTATTGAAACTCACGTCATGCATTTAAATATATTTGTAGTGATATATTATCTTTATAAATTATCTAAAATAAAATGTAATATCGAATAACTCACTACAGTTAAAATTACAATCAAGTACTTGTGGCATGCTTTGACATTTTGACTAAAGTCAACTTTTTCAAAGTGTACTTAAACAGTCATGTGCTCTCTTTTAGTACACATAAGTGACCTTTTATTTCATCAATATCATATCTGCACAGTTTTCCAAAAAATGTATACTTTTAAGATTTGAAGTACACTTCAAGTGTGCATTCAGTGAAGATAAGTGCACTTCTTTTTCACCACGTCAGCTCTTTCTTCTTCTTCTTCTTCTTCTTCTTCTTCTTCTTCTTCTTCTTCTTCTTCTTCTTCTTCTTCTTCTTCTTCTTCTTCTTCTTCTTCTTCTTCTTCTTCTTCTTCTTCTTCTTCTTCTTCTTCTTCTTCTTCTTCTTCTTCTTCTTCTTCTTCTTCTTCTTCTTCTTCTTATCTTCTTCTTCTTCTTCTTCTTCTTCAATGTCACAACTTGGAAAAGAGTCAGATGAACGTTTCTATCATCATATCCTATGGTTTTGGGCGGGGCTTTTATTGATGAATTATTCCTTACACATAATGAACCTTCAAGCGATCGAGGCACTTGTTAATTCACAAATGCTTTTACATACTACATAGATAATTATGCTTTTGAGAAATGGATAATAGAGAATTTAGAAGTAATAACATAAGCTCAGAAACCCAGCGATTGTGTGGAAATGTCTCCAGAAAGGGTCAAGGCAAGTGTATGAAGTAACATTGCATTTTAAAACTGCCCTTGTGAGCGAAATGAACCCATCCATCTTTCTGTCCTGCCTCTGGAGTCCTTGAAGGAAGTATAGTGTCCCTTCAGTCTGAGTTACTCTGGTCAGAGGTCAAGTGCTACAAGAGTAAATGCTGTTGATTTTTTGAGGTATTTTTTGTGTTTACAACCCTGAGCCTCATCGATGCAATTCATCAGAGCAATAAAACTGTCTTCACAGCGCAGTAGCATGAATCTTAATGACTTTTTCACATCAGAGAGGGATAGAAAATCATACAGATGTTGATGTTTTGTCAACAGCAGATACATTGAAAGTGTTATTAGTAAGGATTAAATTATTTAGTTGTGTGTGTTAATGAATATGTGCTATATATTCATATATCCCCTTTTCAGGTACATATGGAAAAATAACAGATTGGATAAAAAAAGACATGGCTAATGCTCATGGCTAATGTGCTTCTAGCATGATTTAACATTTTGCTAACATGTTTTAGCATGTTTTTTAACATGTTTCTAGCATGAATCAGCACAGTGCTAGTGTGACTTGTTTATAGCATTATTTAGCACATTGCTAGCATGTTGCTTGCCGGTTTCTAACCTGTAAAGCACGTTCCTTGCATTTTTTTCTTGCATGATTTAACACGTTTTTACCATGTTTTAGCATTTTGGTAAAATGATTTAACATGTTGTTAGAATGTTTCTACCATGAATTAGCACATTGTTAGCATGTTTGATCATCTTTCTAGCATTATTTTACACATTGCTAGAATTTTATAGCTTGATTTAATACATTGTTGTGAACATAATATAACATTGTTAGCATGTTTCTAGCATGGATCAGCAAATGGCTAACATGTTTTAACATGTTGTAGCATGGAGTTAGGGTTGCTAGCATTTTTTTTAGCATAGGGTTGCTAGTTAGAGTTATCACATTGTTAGCATGTTTTATCAACATTATTCATTATTTGACCATTTGCTAGCATTTTCTAGCTTGATTTAATACATTGTTGTGAACATAATATAACACATTGTTAACATGTTTTAACATTTTTCAAACATGAATTAGGCATTGCTAGCATGTAGCATTTTTCTTGTATGACTTGACAATGCTAACATGTTTTGTATGCTTATAGCATCAATTAGCACATTGCTAGCATGTGAACATAAAATAACATGTTGTTAGCATGAATTAGCATTTTTCTAACCGTGATTTAATGTTGCTAGCATGTTTGTAGCATGAATGAGTAAAATGCTAGTTTCTAGCATTAATTAGCACATTGTTAGCGTGTTTTAAAATGTGAACACAATATAACATTGTGCTTGCATGTTTCTAACATAATTTAACACATTGCTAGCAAATTTCTAGCATGAATTAGCAAATTTGCTAAAATGTTTTAACATGTTGGCATTATTTAACACATTGTTAACGTGTCCTAGGCTAGTTGCCGGTTACAGTTTCCACCCAGGTATATTTGAGAGTAGATTGAGCAAACTCTTGTTTTTCAGGCTCAAGAAAGGACTGTTTTTATGGTAACATACGCTACATGGCTATCTTACAACGGAGCAGGTTTTAATTTAGGTTAGAGATCACAAACCAAAACTGGACCAATCAGCAGTGAGCAAAGTGACACGCTGCATTCTTAATAATCGAGATAATGCGTGACGACACATACTCTGAGCTGTTAACGCTTTTTACAAGTTGAAATTTTGCAATTATGGCAATTACGAAATGGCGTGAACGCGCTGAAGTTTTTGTTCGAATATATGAATACACATGTAAACGAAAATATGAATCACATTGCAAAGTTCAGAATCTGAAAACTGATCAGATTAATTCATTAGTGCACGTACCCAGTGTAAACTGAAAATGTGTTGAGACTCCATTACAATTAAAGTGAAGAAGAACAGCGACAGTGTGAACTGAATCACAACTGAAGTGAAGCAGAACAAGGACAGTGTGAACTGAATCGCAACTGAAGTGAAGCAGAACAGGGACACTGTAAACGGATTCACAACTGAAGTGAAGCAGAACAAGGACAGTGTGAACTGAATCACAACCAGGCCCGTCGCGACCAGACAGGCAAACCAAGCAATTGCTTGGGGCCCCGAGCTGGCCTGGGGCCCCAAGACAACGACAGGTTAAGAATAAAATGAAACGACAAACTGTGTGAGCGCCCCATTGATAGTCAATGCAGTAAAGTGCAATGACACAGTTATCGGGAACCCCCTTAACGGGGCCCCTCTCAGTAGTCGCTGACAGCAGCCAGCCAACCACGCGATCTCTGCAGCCGGCAAAATACAAAATCTCTTCGGTTTTGAAGCGGAATTTTATGCTTCAGGAAGCCAAAAAAGAAAAAAGAGAAAGGAAGAGGAGGATAAGAAAAAACAAGATAGTGGTATGTGATAAATTACACTGGAAAAAATAGCTCTACTTGTCTTGTACAAAAATGGTGTAAGTTTGCAGCAGGTAGGCTAGCAAAAATATGTTTATGTTAGCTATTGTTACCTGCCTGACGGCAAATGCTGCTTGTAACGAACACTTAGTGCAACTTTTTTTTCGACCAGACGGAATGACATGACATTGCTATAGCTTTGTAATAGGTTTTGATGAAAGTGGCATAGCATGCTATACTAACTATTATTTATGCTATGCATAAATAACCTGGAATAGTTAATATAGCATGCTATAAACAATTATATAATAACAATTATTATAAACATTATTTAACCAGAAAGAGGCAGAGGAACATGATTTTTTTCCATAGCTTATCTTAATGTGCTAGTGTCGGGATATACAGTAGTGACAGTTTGCAAATATGACATTATTTTTATAAGTTACCAATGGATCTTGAACAATTACTTTATTCTGTGGCAATTTTTACGCTGTTACCTTTTGAAGTACAGTATCAGGACAACCCACGTTTTACTGGTACTGTTTACATGTTTTACTGGTACTGTTTACATGTTTTACTGGTACTGTTTACATGTTTTACTGGTACTGTTTACATGTTTTACTGGTACTGCCCACATGTTTTACTGGTACTGTTTACATGTTTTACTGGTACTGTTTACATGTTTTACTGGTACTGTTTACATGTTTTACTGGTACTGTTTATTAACTATTTAACAAGGTATTATAGTCATCTGTTGCAACTTTATAATAACCATCCAGATATTTGAGATGTTTATAGATAGTTTACAAACCAGCTAGTAACCCTTAAGTATTCCCAGTGTTAGGAATATCTGGTCCGTCTATCTATGTAAATGTAATGTTTATAGATGTTTAAAAAATGGTTACTTAAAGGTTTACAAAAAAATTTTTAATGATAAAGTGGTGTTTTTTGCAAATGTTTTCAAATTTTATGCACAGTATATGCAACAACAGTATTTGCACTGTAAACCTTTTTATTTATATAAAGTGTGGATGAACTTAAACTGTATGGCTATGCTGTGGTTCCTTTAGGCTTTGCGTGCGTGCGGGTGGGGTGGTGGGTGTGTATTGGGGGGGCCTCCATGTCCATTTTGCTTGGGGCCCCCAAATTTCTTCAAACGGCCCTGATCACAACTGAAGTGAAGCAGAACAGGGACAGTGGAAACTGAATCACAACTGAAGTGAAGCAGAACAAGGACATTGTGAACTCAATCACAACTGAAGTGAAGCAGAACAGGGACAGTGAACTGAATCACAGCTGAAGTGAAGCAGAACAAGGACAGTGCAAACTGAATCACAACTGAAGTGAAGCAGAACAAGGACAGTGCAAACTGAATCACAACTGAAGTGAAGCAGAACAAGGACAGTGCAAACTGAATCACAACTGAAGTGAAGCAGAACAAGGACAGTGTGAACTGAATCACAACTGAAGTGAAGCAGAACAAGGACAGTGTGAACTAAATCACAACTGAAGTGAAGCAGAACAAAGACAGTGTGAATGCAAATGTAAGTAGAAAACCACCCTTGATTCGAATTAATCATGCACATCACAGAATGTCTGGATCACTACGTTTGACTTTATAGAAGATGCCTCATTTAGTTAATGTATCTGTTAAAGCATAATATCAAGCCCTGTCTCAATGGGTAGTCTTATATGTGCCATGGTTAGCGTAACATGCATGTACAGTACAGGGTTCAGGGAAGGGTAACAGTCTTTAGGACTCTCTCCAATTAACACTAATGCACTCTGGAGAAGCTGTTGAGTTTGCTGTGTGTAAAAGGTTAATAGCTACTGGTCATGACCTCATGTAGTGACTCTCTGCAATGGTTAGCGTTGATGTCTCTGCGCATTAGTGTAAGTATGAGCTACTTCTGTGGAACTCACATGGAGTTTAATAGGAAACAGAATGTCAATGATCACTGATGATTCACCTTTCACCTTCAATCTTATGAGCAATGCTTCTCAATGTTTCAATACATAGATTCTTACTAAAATATGCATTTTTAAAAACTTTTTTTTAGCACTATGCATGCTTGAGTATTGACGCTAACGAACTGAAGTATGTTTGCTTTTTTTATATTTTTACTCATTTTTATTTAATTATTAATGTAGTTTAATAGTGGCAACTAACCCCATTGAGGTCTAATGTTACAACAATGCCCCACTATTGGTAAAGTCACAGAAGGTCAATGTGTGTTATAAAGTGTTGTATCTTTGAGGGTTGTCTCGTTGGTTTTGTTAGAGTTTCACATATGCACAGATGCACAAACAGCACAGAGGATTCGATGTGCATCGACAGGGATCATACTTGTGCACATCTGTCTTGTCTTGGATTGAGCGTTCCTTGCGTTCCCCACACAGCACACGTCTCTGATTCCTTCACATGTGGGTGGGCTGAACAGGAAGATGTGAAGCTGAGCTTCCCAATTTAGCCCAGCGCTGTGTGATTCAGCTGAAATGCGTCGAGGTGCAGCTGAAATCAGGCTCACGATGAATAAAATACACAGCACTCTCTAATAATAGCCTGTGACAGGAGGAATATGTGCCATTGTTGAAGCCAGAGGCCATGGAAAAAATTATTTGGATTAGGGGGTTTATAATTATTTTCCTATCGTTCTGTTAGAGAGCTAAATGATTTAATGATAATGACAGTGCATTAATTTAAGATAATTACCTGACTGACCTCTGCTAGCGCAGCTGAGTCTGCCGCGGGTGAGGAGGTCAAACAGGTGATGATTTGATTCACAGATTGTGGGATGGAGAGGACAGGGCGGGTGAAGTAACGGACCCGTGGGCTCCATGACGTCACTGTACTTATGACATACGTGTATGTGTGTGTGTGAGCATGTCATTCCAAACTCAGTAGTAGGGGCCTTTCACAGAGAACGTGTTTTTGCAGTTCATAAAATGGCAAGCACTAAAATATTAAAGTCCCACTGAAGTGGCTTGAAACACTCAGAATTATTCAATCTGTTGAAATAATTTCCACTGAAACAGGAAGCCAGGGTGGGACATATCGAACAGCCCGTCCCTCTTTTTTAAATAGCCAACAGCGTTTAGTTTATATCTCCTATATAGTGCACTGTCTGATCGTTCCCTATCCCCTATATAGTGCACTGTCTGATTGTTCCCTATCCCCTATATGGTGCACTGTCTGATTGTTCCCTATCCCCTATATAGTGCACTGTCTGATCGTTCCCTATCCCCTATATAGCACTGTCTGTTCGTTCTCTATCCCCTATATAGTGCACTGTCTGATTGTTCCCTATCCCCTATATATTGCACTCTCTGATCGTTCTCTATCCCCTAAATAGTGCACTGTCTGATTGTTCCCTATCCCCTATATAGTGCACTGTCTGTTCGTTCTCTATCCCCTATATAGTGCACTGTCTGATTGTTCTCTATCCCCTATATAGTGCATTGTCTGAATAGTTTCCTATCCCCTATATAGTGCACTGGCTGAATCATTCCATCCCCCCTATACAGTGCACTGTCTGATCGTTTCCTATCCCCGTGGGCCCCTATATAGTGCACTGTCTGATCGTTCTCTATCCCCTATATAGTGCACTGTCGGAATTGTTCCCTATCACCTGTATAGTGAACTGTTTGAATCGCTCCCTATCCCCTATATAGTGCACTGTCTGATTGTTCCCTATCCACTATATAGTGCACTCGTTCCCTATCCCCTATATAGCACTGTCTGTTCGTTCTCTATCCCCTATATAGTGCACTGTCTGATTGTTCCCTATCCCCTATATATTGCACTGTCTGATCGTTCTCTATCCCCTAAATAGTGCACTGTCTGATTGTTCCCTATCCCCTATATAGTGCACTGTCTGTTCGTTCTCTATCCCCTATATAGTGCACTGTCTGATTGTTCTCTATCCCCTATATAGTGCATTGTCTGAATAGTTTCCTATCCCCTATATAGTGCACTGTCTGATTGTTCTCTATCCCCAATATAGTGCATTGTCTGAATAGTTTCCTATCCCCTATATAGTGCTCTTTCTGAATTGTTCCATATTCCCTGTATAGTGCACTGTCCGATCGTTCTCTATCCCCTATATAGTGCACTGTCGGAATTGTTCCCTATCACCTGTATAGTGAACTGTTTGAATAGTTTCCTATCCCCTATATAGTGCACTGTCTGATTGTTCTCTATCCCCTATATAGTGCTCTGACTGAATTGTTACATATACCCTATATAGTGCATTGTCTGAATCATTCCCTATCCCCTATATAGTGCACTGTCTGAATCGTTCTTTATCCCCTATATAGTGTACTGTCTGATCGTTCCCTATCCCCTATACAGTGCATTGTCTGAATCGCTCTCTATCCCCTATATAGTGCACTGTCTGATCGTTTCCTATCCCGTATATATTGCACTGTCTGAATCATTCCCTATCCCCTATATAATGCACTGTCTGATCTTTCCCTATCTCTTATATAGTGCACTGGCTGAATCGTTGCCTATTCCCTATATAGTGAACAATCTGATCATCCCTATCCCCTATATAGTGCACTGTCAGATCATTCTCTATCCCCTATATAGTGCACTGTCTGATCGTTCCCTATCCCCTTTATAGAGCACTGTCTGAATCGTTCCCTATCACCTATATAGTGAACTGTTTGAATAGTCCCATATATATAACTGTTAGTGTTATAACAAGATTATTTACTTTATAAAGTTTTAAATATGGATATTTTCCTTACACAAACACATCGCTTCGCTTCAGAAGGCCTTTGTTAACCCCCCAGAGCCATGTGGAGCAGTTATGATGGATATAGATGCACTTTTATGGACAGGGAAACATTCACTGCCATTATAAAGCTGGGATTAGTCAGGACATTTTAATTTGATTGTGTTCGTCTGAAAGAAGAATGTCATATACACCTAGGAAGACTTGAGGGTGAGTAAATCTTGGGCTAATTTAAATTTTTGGGTGAACTAACCCTTTAACATAGCTGAAAAGAGTATACATGAGAATTTGAAATAAAATAAAATGCATCTTCAGTACTTTCCTTATTTTCAGGTTGCCAAAGCTAAGCCAAAGCTTTTGGTTGCAAAAGCAGTTGGAGAGTTTTTGACTGCATCAATAATAATTGGGGGGCAGTGCCGCCGCTCCCACCACGCGCGTAGGGCACCACAAGAAAATGCTCTCTCTACCAAAACCCGCCACCTTCATTGCTGGGAATCTTAAAGCTACACTGTGTAACTTGTTTAGTTTATTCTTAGCTAAAAACACTTAGTTCTTTCAAAAATATATGTCCTCATTAATGTATATTTACTTCTTTCAAGTAATAAAGTATTCTCGTAAGTTTATAATATGCCATTGAAAATACATATGGGTAAGGGGTTCGAATGGGGGTCGCCATGTTGCCCCTCCATCTTGAAAGTACATTAGCCAAAGAGGGACATACCCGTAAATTCAAGCTTCGCCTTTCGCATTTTAACACTCGATGGCACCGTGTCGAATGTGAAGAGGGTTTGGACTAATCTTGGACTAATTGCTGGATTGAACTGGAAGCCATGTTAATCTTGGACTAAATCGGCCACCGTAGGAGTTAAAACGAAATCGGAATTGGGAGGAACAGAAACTAATATTTACTGGATGGTCATATACCTTTTCACCGCTAGATGGGGGAAAATATCACACAGTGTAGCTTTAAAGTGATCGCTTAGGGCATCAAAACAGCCAGCGGCGGGACTGTTGGGGGGTTGAAGTGTGAACCATTTAGAGTTTATTTATGCTAAATCTTTTGTGATAACATCCACATGCAAAGAAATTACAATTAATAAGTTACAAGTAATTAAAAATAATTACAGGTTAGACCACTGATATCCCCTCATTAGCATGCTAAGGCCAATAGCATAAAATAGCATCCTACACATAGAAACTAGAGTTGTTCCGATTCCGATACTAGTATCGGAAATATCACCGATACCACAAAAAAAATCTGGCATCGGTATCGGCGAGTACTTGAACCCATGTACCGATCCGATACCATTTTCTTAAACAAGACCTAGTTATGACTGTGAGCTTTGCCTAACCACTGCACGGTTCTTCCTCGGTGCTCAGAATGCATTGCAAACACAGGAAGTTGTGCTGTTTTGCCACAAGGAACCACTGTTTAGAGCAGCGAAGAAGAAATGAAAACTCGTTAGCAGTAGGCTATGTTCACTGTTTACTGGCTGTTTAGCAGTATTTCGTCTCTGTGTGGATGGCGGGTGCCCACGCGCACACACACACGCACGTGACGCTCTCTGTCTTTGTAATCTCTGCCGTGTGTCACTATCAAGCGGCAACCGCCTATCGAAAGCCAAATGGGTCAGAATTCGATTACAATTACAATATTACAATTAATGTAATATTTATTATTAGTAGTTTTTATCTTAGATTCTCTAAACTGTTGACTGTTAACTAAATACAATAAATAAAAAAACAGGATGTAGCCTATACTCTTTTGAAGTCAATGACACTTAATATTGGTTCTACTGGTTCCCAAGTATTCAGTCATACTGGTTTCGAATGGGTGAGTAGCCTAAATGATGACAGAATTTTTATTTTTGGATGGACTATACATTTTATCTATTATAATCTATTAGTAGGCTACTTGGAGAATAGTGATTCCCAAATTGGTGTATGTGGAAAGATTTTGATGTTGCTTTGTTATATGTACAGATTCAAGTAAATGTGCATTCACTTGTTACTTTAATTATAATTTCACACATATCCAGTATAATATGAGAAAACAGGAAAACGTGTAGTTTGGTGTTGATATGTATGATCATTTACACTTCACATATACAGTATATATCATATACAGTGTGTTAACGTTGCAAACCATTGCCATCTTCATGCTCTTGCAAACTGGATGCTCTGACTTGCCGTAGAGTCCTCAAACCTAGTAGAGGTGTGCCCATGTAGATGAGCCCATAAATCTGCATTTTGAGTGGCGTGTGGCGTCAACTTAGCGTCTTTCTGAGAGTAGCGTTATTTTAACATGCGGCGGTGTGAGACGTTAACTTAACGCCTGACGCCGCTTATTTAACGCTTGGCGGCGTTATGAAAACGGTGTTTTAATATTAATACGGCGGTGAAAAGCACGTGAAAAGCACGTGAAAACCATGGGCGTCGGAACCATTGTATGTGGGTGGGACAAGACCCACCCACTTTTTACGATCAATGATATTGGACCCACTCACTTTTATCATCAGCACATCTGTTTACCTAACCCTAATCGATAAACACTTATTATTAAACACATGTTAGACGCTTTATTGCCACTTTTCAAATTTTTTCTTCATTTTTATTTAAAATAAATGCCTTTTTGATCTCATATGTGATGGGAAAAGTGAGAAGATTGAGCTCTGCGAAAGGCGGACTCGAACCGCGGGTCGATTTGTGTCAAAATTTTATGCCGTGCGTCTTACCCCTACACTACTGCCACTCTAAATGATATGGCGATTTCCGTAATTTTGTCTTTCCGAACTAGACGTTTAGCAAGTAAAGTGGTATATTTGTACTTAATGTAATTGGCATCTACTCCAGCAAAAGATTTCTGAGGACCCACCCACTTTTTTTTTGCTTCCGACGCCCATGATTCTGACCCATTTGGCTTTCGATAACCTCCCCCAGTTTCTCTACGTCCATATTCACAGTCTATGGTCACTATGTGAGGACACGAACGCATAAACTGTCACTTCATGAGAATTTACCGTTTCATTTGGGAAAACTGTCATATAAGGAACACAGACACTGAAATATCTTCACGGCTACCCGTCAAAATAAAAGTTTGGTTTAAAACATTTTAAATTGACAGAATATGTTAGGCTACTGCTGTACAGTAGATTTAGCTACGTCTCTATGTAATAATAATACGTCTCTACTACTAATAATAGTGCCTAGATGGTTGCTTATTTTTCACTTTTGTTGTAAAGAGATTATTTTCTGATTAATATATATATTTTTATATTCCTACATTTATTAGGAATATAAGTGCTAGTGTTTGTTTTTTTATACAGTTATATTGTACAACTAAAATACCTTTTTCAGTTTGCAGTGTTAGATTTAATTAAAAAAATATAATACAAATAAATAATATTACTGTCAAATGCATGTCAGATCATAAAAATACAGTAGTTCACTGTATGTATTTGTTCATGTTTTATTAAAGGTCCCGTTCTTCGTGTTATTTCGAAGCTTTGATTGTGTTTACAGTGTGCAATATAACATGTGTTCATGTTTCGCGTGTAAAAAAAACAGTATTTTTCACACAATTTACTTATCTGTATACCACTGTTTTCACTGTCCTGAAAACGGCTGACGACTTCCTTTATTCTATGAAGTCCCTCCTTCAGAAATACGTAACGAGTTCTGATTGTGCCAGCGGTTCCCGTGTTGTGATTTGACCGCAGCTTAGCGAACGTGTCACGGTTCCTGTGTTGTGATTCAACAGCAGCTTAGCGCACGTAACTTGCACGCAAAGGTCACGCCTCTTAACGGGGTGATGTATGCGCTTAATGATCTCTACAGCGTCCCTGGGAAAGCCAAACAAAGGTGATTTGACTCCAGGATGAAAATAACAGCGTCTCACATGGCGACAAACACAGTCAAACGCAACACTTCCTTTTCTCCACGCGACACGTCCTCTTCTCCACGTGGGACAGCAACAAGACCACGCCCCCTTTTTTCGCGTAGTCTTGTGGGCGGAGGTTAGTCTGTTCTACTGTTCTACTGACGTCATTTATGTAGGAAGTACCAGGATGTAGTCCAAGCCAGCCGTTCGCTGTAGGCTTTGAAAGGGAACTTCTGTTAAATAAAATATCTCGCTTGGCATTGAACTTTGAGCTTTATAATTTTACAGGTATTATTTATGCTCTAACAGCAACATTACACACTAACTAAAGTTTGAACAATGGGATCACGAAGAACGGGACCTTTAAGGGATAAGTCTGAAGCACACCATAAAATAATTCTAGCAATTCATACAGGGCTAGTAGTTTAAACAGCTGTATATACAGATACACACAGGTATCGGATCAGTACTCGGTATCGGCCGATACCCTGAGCCCAGGTATCGGAATCGGGAAGGGAAAAAGGGTATCGGAACATCTCTAATGGAAACTATAGCCACAACATTCCACAGTTGTAATATAAATCTTAGTGAAAAACCTAGTCCCTGGAATGACATCATCATGTACATACTTTTAATTTTAAATGTCTATGGAGGAGCTCTGACCTCATATGTGGTACTATTTGAAAGCTTAGAGTCTCTACTTTCTGGAGATATGCATCACTTTGGCATTTCAGTCAGGTCCACTTAAGTCAAAGACACCATAGACAAACATTTAGTAAACTTTTTATTGCATATTTTGCAAAGATTTACATTTGGCGGTATGGCTCCAAATTCTTCTTCTTGTTCTAAATTCCTTGCTCTAATGAGCTCTTTTTTCTAATGAAAAAAAGATTTTTCTCTGTGACTTCAAATTTATTGATACATTTATTGTGTGGAAAAGCTCTACAGCTACAAATTCCACTCTTATCGGTGTTCAGTTGTTTTGCACGAAAAATACCTTAATACGTCTGCCTTTACATGCACATGAACTTTAATGACATCCCATTCTTAAGCCGTAGGGTTTAATATGGAGTTGGCCCACCCTTTGCAGCTATAACAGCTTCAAATTTTCTGGGAAGGCTTTCCACAAGGTTCAGGAGTGTGTTTATGGGAAGTGACCATTCTTCAAGACGCACAGAAGTCAGACACTGATTCTGAATGAGAAGGCCTGGCTCGCAGTCTCCGCTCTGCTATTGGGTTGAGGTCAGGACTCTGTGCAGGCCAGTCAAGTTCCTCCACACCAAACTCACTCATCCATGTCTTTATGGATCTTGCTTTGTGCACTGGAGCACAGTCATGTTGGAACAGGAAGGGGCCGTCCCCAAACTGTTCCCACAAAGTTGGGAGCATGAAATTGTCCAAAATGTCTTGGTATGCTGAAGCATTAAGAGCTCCTTTCACTGGAACTAAGGGGCCAAGCCCAACCCCTGAAAAACAACCCTACACCATAATCCCCCCTCCACCAAACTTTACACTTAACACAATGCAGTCAGGCAAGTACCGTTCTCCTGGCAACTGCCAAAAACAGACTTGTCCATGGGATTGCCAGACAGAGAAGCGTGATTGGTCACTCCAGAGAACACGTCTCCCCTGCTCTAGAGTCCAGTGGTGGCATGCTTTACACCACTGCATCCCACGCTTTGCATTGCACTTGGTGATGTAAGGCTTGGATGAGCTGCTCGGCCATGAAAATCCATTCCATGAAGCTCTCTATGCACTGTTCTTGAGCTAATGGGAAGGCCACATGAAGTTTGGAGATCTGTAGCTGTTGACTACAGGTTGACTATTGAGGCACTGTGCGCCTCAGCATGCGCTGACCCCGCTCTGTGATTTTTACGTGGACTACCACTTCATGGCTGAGTTGCTGTTGTTCCCAATTGCTTCCATTTTGTTATAATACCAGTAAAAGTTGAGCGTGGAATATTTAGTAGTGAGGAAATTTCACAAATGGTCTTATTGTACAGGTGGCAACCTATCACAGTGCCACGCTTGAATTCACTGAGCTCCTGAGAGCGACCCATTCTTTCACAAATGTTTGTAGAAGAGTCTGCATGCCTAGTGCTTGATTTTATACACCTGTGGCCATGGAAGTGATTGGAACACCTGAATGCAATGATTTGGAGGGGTGTCCCAATACTTTTGGCAATATAGTGTATGCGCTGAATTAAAGGTCCCGTTCTTCGTGTTATTTTGAAGCTTTGATTGTGTTTACAGTGTGCAATATAACATGTGTTCATGTTTCGCGTGTAAAAAAACACACAATTTACTTATCTGTATACCGCTGTTTTCACTGTCCTAAAAACGGCCTGATGACTTCCTTGTTCTATGAAGTCCCTCCTTCAGAAAACGTAACAAGTTCTGATTGTGCCAGCGGTTCATGTGTTGTGATTCGACAGCAGCTTAGCGCAAGTTGTACAGAAAGGTCACGCCTCTTAACGGGAGATGTATGTGATCAATGATCTCTACAGCGTCCCTGGGAAAGCCAAACA